>JAQGAF010000789.1:0-40675 GCA_034687865.1 Kryphioiulus occultus | reverse complement strand
GGAACTGGCACTTGAAAATGTGGAATTTTTTTTTTGAAAAAATATTTCGCTATTCAATAAAATAATGTATTCAATAGTAGAAAATGCATTACTTTCTTGGATAGGATAGATCAGTCATATATGAAGGTATTCCCCCGTTTTTGGCAAGTGAGTAGCAATCATTTGATGTCAATACATGTACATGTAGTAGGCTCTAGTCGCCCTACACAGACATATCATATTTTAATGAAATGGTAGGGTATGATTCAAGAAATAAATTCACGGGTTAGTTAAGAAGCATTGAGATATAATGAGAGAATTCAGAGATTTTATAAGCGATACAATTTTTAATTTATGTGTTATTCTAAAACAGGCTATCGAATATCATTCAAAAAACTAAAAATCATAAAACAAGCATCTATTACATGCTTAACATTTAATGCTTATAGCTACTGCTAATTATTAACACTAAATGCGTAACCTTAATATTTTCATGATTTTAAAAACTTGTCCATGTAATCAATACATGCATGTATATTAAAATGAAATCATCCTTGCCAATTGTCGGTTTAACGTAACAACAATAGCCTGTTATGATAGCACTCGAATTTCCTGCAAATAAAAAGTCCGTTCAAATAACGCTATATAGTTTAAAATGCATTTACCGAAACATTGCAGAACAATACTCCAATTTAATATGTGATATTTCCTTATGCAAAACACAGTTAAGATCAGCTGGAAAATTAGCATCGCTAAATGTATTTACTTTTAAAATGGTGAATGATAAATACTGTATAGCGTTTACGTTGAACAGTTCCTAAGAAAGGAGACGTTGCATCCTCGATCGTTGTCAAACACTGAACTTTTTTGCAAGATGCCAAGTTGTCTGTATTTACTGTATAAAGGCGCGGTAATTGCAGGAAAATCTTTCTTAGGCAAATATAAGAATTGTTTCTCAGAAGAAACTAATGTATTTACAGTTTTTGGTAGCATGGTACAGGGGAAAGGTGTCAGGCTTACAATTCTACTCCTTATATGTGTAATCTTGAACTGTTAAATTACAAAATGTGCAATGTTCAATTAACTAGAAGATGATGAAATTAAATCGTTACCGATTTTCATCATGATTCATCTAGCTATATTTTTAATCAGGAAAGGGATCTAGACATATAGTATCTCCCTCATGTTTATACCCATGTACAGTGTAATTATCAAATTATACGACAGGACGACAGGACATTTGGGCACACTAAAGACCGGTACACTTCGTGCCACATCGTGCCTTTTGGAATATTGTTATATTAACCCTTCAATAGCCAGAATTCATTGACTAATAAATTGTCGAATGCAAATAAGGAACGTTTGAATTGTTTAAATTTGATTACTGCATACGAGCTCATGATCAGCTACAGTGTTTAAGATTAGTTGTTATATTACTAAGTTTGACGCTAGTGATCGTTGTTATGTAACTTGTTGATGGCAATTAAGAACATTTTTTAAAGTATTCCAAGTGGTGAGTAAGAAAATTAAATGAATTTGTTTGTTTTTGAATCTGTTGTAAAGAAGATTTGTGCAAAATTACGATCTCTTTAAACGGTCAGTATTTTTTTCGTATTTGCCGTAATTTAATTGAATTCTCGAAACTGTTTTTATTTCTGCATGGGATTTTGTTGTTAGAAATACTGCTCACATTCGCGATATGATATGGTCTTATGCCATGGTTTAGCCCTTCCTTACGTAATACATTCATTAATGGATTATGGATAGGCTGAATCTGACTGCGAGCTGAAAATGAGTATTGTACATTAGACAAGAAATTCTGCTGTGTCAGAGTCAGTGGACTTGACAAAACCAGTCCGGCTGAAAGCATTATCTGATTCCTTCAATTTTTCAATGAGTATGAAGCGTATTTCCTCGTCCATCAAAAGATCATTTCAATTGTGGTTGGTAGTAAATTTCTCATTTTTTTTGCACTGGAAGCTTCCTTGTTTTTCTCTTGCCGCATTTTGTTATACCTCTCTAAGCACTGTATCGGGTGCACTGACTGCTGTTACCTTATCAGTGCAGGTAGACTATTTGTGGAGCGCTCAGCAGCTCCAAGCCGCACAAGGAAAACTATTGCTTCGAATTTACCAAACTTTTCATCATAAAAATTCTACGTTTTCAAAAAAATTGTTCAAAAAATAACCGTCGTGAAATGGCTTGTATCGGTCTGACATTCATATCTTCGCCTTTGCAGATGGATTTAATGCAAGAACATCGCCTAGTTTCCCTTAGTGAACTAGCCCTTGGAGACAGTTATTTGGAAAATGGTGGTCATACAAATCTCGTGTGCCCAAGTCACAGCGGAGAAACGCTCAAGTAAGTTTTTTCCCCCTCTTAATTCTTTGTAAGTTTGGTGGCTGACTGTTTCCATTTCAACCATATTATGGTTAGTTTATATACTGAAAATGAAGCTTTCATTTAATTCAGTTTGCTTGTGTTTTGCTCAACATATGCCAAATACATGTACAGAAACTATTAATTAGTCAGTTTAAATTAAGAGTATTTTTTTTTATAATGAAATGATAATTAAAATGTGCATGTACAGTATATACATTTTACGACACTATCTAACATATTTGTATTTATAAAATATATTTTGTCCCCATACTGTACAATGACTCACATTCATGTGTTCTCTGAACTAAATATGTTCATTGTTAAATAACTTGTGTGTGTCTATTTCCTTCTACATGCACTACGAAGAAGAAAAGGTGTATGGCCTGAGCTCTCAAAGGGAAAAAAAAGGATAAAAACAGTCATTGAATTTATCATTGAGAATTCCACCATCGCAAATTTTTCGTAATGCTCTAGAGCGGAAACTGTGCTTTTATAAAATCAATCACACAAACATAAATCAATTGAAATACGCAACGGTGGTTATTAAAAACGTAACATTATTTAACATTCGTTAACGAGGGTTTGTATGTACCAGTATTTTTAGTATTATTACGCATTATTACCCCATTATCTCAATTGGGGTAGCCAATAGGTATTTGCGCCCGTTGATAAATTCAAATTTCTTTTTTTTTTGCCCAACTTTGCCTCTACAAAATTGATGAGGAAAACCATCAACTTAAATTCGCATGCTTTTGTTTTGGGGTGAACTATGTAATTAAATCTTAGCTCACTTGTAGAGGTACCCGTGGAGAATGGTCGCTATAGGTTTTCATGGATGAGTGCTCTGTTGCTGTAAAGGAATGCAATGCTATACTCTGCACAATACCATGCTTCCTCTTTGCGTTCTAGTCAGTAAAAAAACTGAAATAATTGATGGTTTTTTTCGATTAAAAAGGTTATCATGTATCATTTCACTCCACTATCTGATAAAGAAAAACGCATTTTGTAGGTTTTACTGTCAGGATTGTGAGACAGCAGTGTGTGCCACATGCACGGATATAGAGCATAACAGTCATTTCACGTTGCAATTACAAGATGCAGTGGAAGAACATAAGGACATATTAAAAGATCTCTTGGATAAAGCCTATTCTCAAGTAAGTATTAATATTTGAACAAGATCCTGAATAACAATTATTCTGGGACATAATACAGACAAACTTTTGTCGATATGTTTCAAAAGAAATGACTGCTGCCAATGAGGCAAAAACTTTATTTACTGCAAATGAAAACTCCATATTTCTGTCTTTCGTTATAGGGTAGAATGTTTTTCCTTTTTGAGACAAGTAACTGAATAATTGTCAAAACTTTAAAATGCACGTTACAGATTGCCATTTCTTTCTGTTTTTTTATCACCTCTGGTGTCGTCTGGTGATTTCTTAAGATTATTGTCTGGTCCATATTAACACCGGTTTGTCGTTCTTGTAAACTCGATATAAATCGCGAGATAGGAGTATACTTATTAATTCATGCATAACCTATTTGATTGAACTTGTATAAAATACGACCCCCTTCGACTGAAGCTGTTTTAATGTTTAATTACTATTTACATGTTATTTAAATAATTATAAGATTGTCCAGAAAAGTAGACTATGAGTAAAATGTGACAGATAATCAATCTATAGTTAATTTAAATGGGACATTTCTTTGCTTATCAACGTGGACGCCTGTTAATTCACTCGTGAAGTTGTAATGGATACATCTGTGTGGTGTAGGCAATGCAGTTCGGAGTATTCAATTAACATGGTTTTTGTTTGATCAACAAGCATATATCTTTGCTATTTTAAACGCTAAATTTGCGAACGTACATGTGTACATGAATGTACATACTCTAATACGTAGGTATTTGAATTTAGAATCTGTTAGGACGATACATGTTTTATCGTTATTGAGCTGCTTAAGTAACTAAATTGACATTTTAGAAAAAAAATGAAATCGTCTTTTGATTCGTGCAGGATAAATCCAATGCGGAAAATGAAATTATTTTCCATATTATGTTGGTGTTTTTTCTCGTGATCGCAGTAATTAAATAAATTTCTAAAATGTCAAAGATGTCTTCAGTATAGCCAATAGGAAAACTTCACGTTGAAATTATCAAAAATAAAAACAAAATTCTGGTGATTTAAGTAATATTGAAGTACTTCAGGCATGTGGCCAGTTCAGATACAATTTTTCCCATTTTTTCACATGTAAATATCTTTTTTTTCCCACATTTTTCTCTCAATATTTCTGAAAAAATTAGCTACTCCATGAGCTATAACAGTAGTTCTCAAACTATAATTATATGGTACAAAACCCCATCTAATATATTGAAAACGCGATAGTTTTTTTACAAACCTAGACCACAAATGGTGGATTTAAATTTGCTTTTCTAATAAAGAATGTATGGGTGTAAGATTAAAAAAAAAATCGACCAAAAATCGATTTCAAGTGTATTTTCATGGAAGTAATTTTTAGACAATGTATTATTTTAAGTTTCTTAGAAATATTAGCCTTCAAAAGAACGCCATATAGGCAATTTTTTTTGAAAAATTGTTAAAAATAATCAACATATAGAGGAAAATTCTCAGCTTTACGCTGAATTTCTCGTGAAATTTATTTCGAATGAATTCTTCACATAAGGGGATGAATTTTCACATTTTTCACACTGGCCACATTGCTGATTTCTAGTACTGTAATGGTTACAGTAATTTTGCATAGACTTTCTAGATCCATCTTGAAGGGCATCTTGATTTAGACACGTTTTAATCTTCTTTTTTTTATTAAAAGGTACCAACTTTAAAAGAAGCCATCGAATTGGTAACTGATATGGCTGCTGACTTGGCAAATCGCCGAGCGGAAGCCGAAGACAAAATTGTTGACACTTTGGATGCTCTAGTAGCAACTTTGGAAGAACGGAAAATTTCCCTCCTCAATGAGCTGGAGGCCACTCACAGCCAAAAACAGCAAACTTTAGCCAAGCAAAAAGAATTACTCGAAAACTGCCTGGCCAATCTAAGCAGCAGTTGCGAATTTACCGAAAAGGCACTGAGTCGAGGAAATGAAACCGAAGTGCTGTTAGTCAAGAAACAAATGGGGGAAATGCTCACGCAATACAGCCATATGCAGGTAATTGATCCCGTTTTATGATGTAAGCTAGGAAGTGCTTTGAATTGTAGATAGGCAGGCATTGTTACGTCATAGAATTATAAACTTTTTTGCCGGGAAAATCGCAACAACACTGAACAATTACTTTAACTCGTGTTTTGTGCAAATTGTGAATGCAATTTTCCATGAACTCTTATGCCAACAGTTTTTATATAATTGTTGTTCATCCCAAGCTTGCGTGCAATCTACATTGCGTTTCTAAAAAATTTTCCATGACTGATTTCACCATACTGTAACCAACCTCCTGATAAAGTTAATAACTAGTCAAAGGCCTTTTCTAACGGAAATTGGTAAGGTAGTCCAGATCGATGAACAAAAACGAGCGGTTTACAGAATTTAACAGGGTTTATAATGGATAGCTATATGGTGCTTAGATCAGGCACCAGAACCAGCACACAATCAGCCAAACGCGTCAAATCGCTGCATACGTAGACTTAGTCTTTCTTTTGTAATTAATACAAAAGATGCAGTCAGCAGTTATTTTGCAAATAATTAGCATAATAGACTGCACGCAACGCTGTGGTCAGCGCAATCGAGACAATTAATTGCAAAAGTACAGGTACATTCCACCTAAATGTATGAATTTCTACCCCATAGATACAACGCATGCCTGAAGAAAACAACTACCTAGAATTCAGTGATTCGGAATATACCTTGGCCAAAAAATGCTTGCTAAATTTGGGAAGTATTCAAAGTAACAGCGCTATTGCATTCGAGACAACCGCTTCGGGCGAAGGTTTGAAACAGTGCACTGCTGGACGCCAGTGCGTGGTGTCCATCACCACCAAAGACTGTCACGGGGAACTGGTCAAGGTAGGCCATTCGGAGTTCCATACTGAGCTCATCTGTCTGTCATCTGTGGCAATTTACGCCCCAGAAATTGTGGATCATAAGAATGGTAGCTACGACTTGATCTACACAGCACCCAAGGAAGGGATTTACCAGTTGAGTATTTTGCTATTTGGGCAGCACATTAAGGGGAGTCCATTCAAAATTAAAGCATACACTGAAGAGGAAACCTCGTCCAGCGATCGACCAGTGTCGAAAATCCCAAGAACCATGGGAGCCAGACAGAGGGCGACGAAGAGAACGCCCAGTGCCAAATCGGCTGGATCCTGCAATCGACGCAGCAATCCCATTGAGGACGATTTAGTAATGCGCGTAGGCTGCAAAGGCCGCAACAAGGGAGAATTTACAAATCCTCAAGGAATTTGCTGTACAAATACAGGCAGAGTCCTCGTTGCAGACAGTAACAACCAATGCGTTTCAGTATTTACGGAACAAGGAGACTGCAAGTTAAAATTTGGCTTGAGGGGAAGGAGTGCCGGTCAGATGCAGAGACCCACTGGCGTTGCGGTGCTACCCAATGGCAACTACGTAGTGGCGGATTATGATAACAAGTGGATCAGCATCTTCGAACCAAATGGCAAATTCGTTAATCGCATCGGTATTGGGAAGTTGTTAGGCCCCAAAGGGGTGGCCGTCGACCGAGATGGGCACATCATAGTTGTTGACAACAAGGCCAGTTGCATACTAGTCTTTCAAGCTAATGGAAAGTTAATTAGCAAATTTGGATCTCGGGGCAACCTCGACCATCAGTTTGCTGGCCCCCATTTTGCGGCAGTGGATAGCAAAAATAAAATTGTCGTAACGGACTTTCATAACCATTGCTGCAAGAAATTTGACTCTGATGGCAGCTTTATCATGAGCTTTGGTTCGAATGGTGAGGGAAATGGCCAGTTTAACGCACCCACTGGTGTTGCTGTGGATAGTCAAGATAACATTATCGTGGCAGATTGGGGAAATAGCCGAATTCAGGTACGTGGCTTAATTGCAATTTGTTAATTATGGTATTATTATTTACATATGTGTATATAAGCAAAATGCTATAACAGTACCGGTCTGACATGTAAAAATTAGGAAAGCAAAACATATTGATAGGATTAATTGTGAATAATTGTTTCCCTCTTAATTTTTTTTTTGCAAAATATTAAGTTTTATCTTACTGTGACTATTTCTTCCACTAGGTGTTTGATAGCAATGGTTCTTTCCTGTCATATGTGAACACAATGGCTGATCCTCTATATGGACCACAAGGCCTGGCACTAATGGACGATGGACACTTGGTCGTTTCGGATTCAGGTAACCATTGTTGGAAAATGTACAAATACCTGCAGTGAAAGAGATGCAGTTATGTATGCAAAACAGAAAAAGGTGCATAATATTATTTGTAGAGATTTTGTTATTACGTTGATATTTTTAAATTGTGCAATAGCTTTTGCCCACCAACTGGTAAAAGGAAAAGCGATGTGGACAAATAATTTAGGTATGCTGTATCCTTTTAAAACACCAAAAAAGTAGCTCAAAATGCATTCTCATAGAAAGCTTGCATTTCAGTATTCCAGTTTTTCTCTCAGTTCGACTTAGTGAGCACTACAATGTTCAGAGGTATTGCAAAATCAAAGCTAAAGAATCCAACTTGCATGCCTGAAGGATTCAGTCCAGTCACAGAATTAATACCAAGAGAATTTATGATATACCATGGACTTCTAAAACAAAGTGATAGTAAGAACAATTCGCCATATTGAAAACCAAATTCAGTAACTTTCCAGTACACCATATTTTGGGATTTAGACATTTTCCTGGATGCAAAACTGAACTATTGTCTGTACACATTTTTATACTAAGAGTGAAATCAATTGCACTTTATGTGATTCGTGATTCAAACCTTCTGTGTACATGAAAAATGTTACGCAAAATCATAGCCAGACTTCTCATCTGTAAGGCAGTCGCTTTTTCTAGTGTTCCCTAATTGTTAGCTCCATATGCAGGTGGGTTTTATGAATAGCTACATGGTTATATTCAATCCCTTGTGCACGATGTACAGTAATCTTAATCTTAACTTTTACCAATTTGTTTGTAAGCCTATGATTAAATCCTAAATCATTATGTAGCTCAATGGTGATGGGAAAAATCCCTCAACTTCAGCGTTGAAATTAAATTTCCAGTTACACATGCATTCTGGCACTGAGGCAGTAGTAATTTCATTTTCTAGAAAGAATTGCACTTTCCCAAAAAACAAAAATAAATAAATAAATAAAATAAATAGAAAGCAGGTAGTGTCTATAATTAGGACAGTCATATAATCAAAAATCTACGTCTAATTGCTTGCCTTTAAATGTAGTAACTTCAACAGCTTTAGTTGCAGTAACAATTGACTGTAACTGCAAAGGCAACTTAATTTATTCTATATCTTTCTTAAACTTATTGCAAATTCTGTATATGGTCAGCTCATGGATGGTTGTAAATAATTTCTTTTTATATCAATGCAACTATTCGATAGCATTTAATCCAAAAAGTCTGCTTTATCAGCAGATTCAGAATTTGGCTCAATTTTAATCCCCTAACGAAAATGCAGTTTGGGATACTTGATGTGAAATTGTCACCATGACCTTAATATATTTTCCTAATCAACTTATTAACGTTTGTATATATTGTGCATTAAATTTATTGTTTATACCTTGTTTTTCACTTAAAGGGAAACTAAATTTACTCTGCTTTTTCTGGGGAGGGTATATATAAAATATGGTGAACAATTAGAATTGTTTATGCGTTTTAAAGTTTTTAAAGTCAGCATTATTTAATGCACAAATTATCAAGTATTGAATAGTTAAAATTGTGACGGTTTTAATAAGACTTGGCTGCATATTGTCATATGTGATTTTCAATTTAAATGTGCAAAATAAAATCGTTTAAGAGTTTGATGTATTTACTTATCAGTGAATAACCAGTCAGTGGTCTACTAAATGCTTTTCATTTTAGGTATGCCGGACAGTGAAACACACAGATGTTAGTAATTCAGTTGTAAATAAAACTGTGAAGAATTTACAGTTATAATAAATGTAAGTTCCTATAGGTTACAACTATAACTATTCTTATCTTCGTCACTTGTCAGATTCCAAATGTTCATATGCAGTATTCAATAATTTCTTAGAAGAGTACCAAACTGCAATGTTAAAAAATGCACAGCATTTATTTCCATATATATATATTTATATTTTTTACAAAATACCAAATTAATTCATTATGAAAATCAATTAATCGAGCATAAATATGATGAACCAAATGTTATTATAGTTATTATTTATATTTAACAAGGTCAGGAAATCAATTGTAAAAAGGGACACTTAATTGGCACTACTCTAATATTCGTGGGATGTAACGTGATAATCATTCCATTCCACAACTTAAAATTTAAGGGAATCTAAATTCTAATCTCAACAGGCATTCTGCATCCTGGCATCAAACCAGTTTTGGGATTGCTAAAAGAGCAGCCATCAACGAGTAGTCTGCCAATCAGAGCATTCAGGCAAAGCAGTAAACAGATGAAACAAAACCTTATGAAGCATGGAATTATGCTTGAAAGTACTCAGAAAAGGTAAGTTTGAAAATGCAAAAAAGCATCTCTTGTTCATCAATGATTGGTATGGAAAGTTGTTACTTAGATCAGCCAATAGAAAATGCATTCCAAATTTGACGTGGTATTTGTTATTATTTGATGTGCTCACAATTCGAGGTAGAACGAAAGCCAGACAAAATTATTGTTTTCTATCAGATAACATTTAAATAAAAAACATATTTGCAGGCATACTGAAGCGTATTATTTGCGAAAACCATTAAAAAAAATTAAATTTAGCGAGAAGTACTAATTACTAAAATAATATATAGCTGGCAAAATACTTGTACACTGTACATAAAAATAGAATAGGCTCCATGTGGTGCTTAGCAAACACCCAACACTTTTTCCATGATTTTCGAATCTTTGGATTTGTTTACATTAGCTTTTGTTAGTGAAATACAGACAAATGTGAAAATCAGCTATTTGTTTCAACTGTTACAATTCTAGGGTCTTTTCTCAAACAGTTTCTAAAGTTTTTATATATTTTGAAAGATATCATTCTACCTGATCTTCTTTATATGACTGTTTAGAGGCCTAACATTAACAATTTACTCTTCAGTTGTTGAAAAATATATTCTTAATTTCCTCACATTCAGGTTAATGTTGAAAATAATGCAAACAACTCATAATTTAGAACAAGTGATGAGTTTATAGAAAGTGCTAAGCAGATGCATCCATAAGGCGCCCGAAATGCTAATTTGTACCTCTTTTGTAATTAAATCCATTTCAAATACAGAACGACAACACTATTATTTTCGAAATTATATCGTTAGATTTTCCAAGTCAAAAACTTATTGACCCAAACCTAGTCAATGCTTTTCTTATTTTCATTTCCAGTTTCAATTCATTATCATTGAAAATGTACTTCTGAACGTTAATTGTCTCCAATTACAAATAATAATGGGTGATAACAATAACGCCTCTTTTAAGATGATTGGGTCAACATTCGTTATACATATGATTGATTGCAAATATCTTCTTAGCAGCATTGGTAATACCAAAGAAAGCCCTTAGGTAATTGAGTTGTGACAAATATCTGCGTATTGTTAAATAGTTTGCCCTGTTCACTTAATCTGGGCTATCAATGATTAATTTAGGCACAACATATCTAGGATCGCACTGCATTGGCTTATGACCTTTTTTTGATGTTTTAAAATATTGTTTTGTAATAATAATTGGCGTATCGTTTTCTTCATTATCGTTGCTTTGTAAACTGTAGGAAATATTTCCGTATTCTTGCAATAATGGACAAACACCTAATAGAAACTGACAAAAATCTTTTCGAATGCCAAACCACCCTGAAATAGAATCCAGAATAAAAATATTTACCTAAATGTGCGGAGGATGCACAAGAGTATCCAAGAGAAAATTTCAGAAATAATCAATAAACCAGTACTTACAATGGTTTCCTCCTTTCGAGCCAAATGCCATGCATATCAGGGCAAGAAATGTTACAAACAACGGAGAAACAGTTGCCAAGTAGGAAAGCATTGGGTCTCCATCCAGTTTATTGGCCAAAAGCACCTAATAAGTTTAAATATTCCTTAAAATTGGGTAACAGGTAAAAATACCAAGTATGAAATTAAATTATTCTAATATGTGACCGTAAATTACCAAAAATATCAGCATAGGCACAACCAAGAAGCTGTAGGCAACAGCAGAGCTAACACTAGTTCTTCTTTGTTCTGGATTAACTTCGGCAGTCCGTAATAGAATGCCAGCAAAAATGATTGCATATAAAACTCCAATGAGGGCCAAGCACATGACAATCCATAAAGGCACAAATACAACCTAGACAAAAATATAACCTGTCAAAACGAGGTAACTTTGGGAGATTTTACTCAATTGTACACAAATGTGTTAGTTTGACTGGGGAATTCCCTGGGAACAAGTTTTAAATTCGTAACGTCACAATTACAAAAGTTGACCCAAATTATCCAACAGAATAAATTAGAACTAACATTCAGAATTGTTTTGTGGTACCACCTACAACTTAATCAAACAATGTATGATAACTTTAGAACAAGTTCTCAGCTACTAAGGGAAGATCCGTGTAACTGATCTGATCTAATCCAATTGCACCATTCTCTATTTAGCGAAATAGGAAGCCACCAGTAAGGAGCAGGCAGTCAACTTACAACCCAACTCCAAGTGATAAAACGATCCAAACGAAGAGCAAGGAAGATAAACTGAAGGATATTCACCGAGCAAAACAGCTCTAACTGAAAACAAACAGTAAGCAATTGCAAGGTTTCAATACATTTTCCTAGCAATCAAATCATTTATAAAGTATATAGAAAATAAGATTATTTGAAGAGCCTCACCTCAAAGGATCTGTCATGTTTGACAGCCCATACGCAAACAGCGATTGAAACAATTGAAATAAATATCAGAGGTATAAACACCAATATCCATAAATGACGATCGCTCTCTAGCTTGTCGCACACAAGAAATTCAAACATCAGTAGCAAAAGATGTAAAGCCAAACAAATCAACATGGCTTTATAATGAACATAGCCTTCTCCTTCCACCCTACAACAAAAAGTCCACGAGTTCAGTCAGTTTCATTAAATTGATCTAAAATCCCACATGGATTATCATTAGTTCACCTGTATTGTGGATGCCTCCACCAAATGTAACTTCCAATTAACGCCCCAAAAATTGCCATCGCCTTCCAAAACCAAATTGGCAAGAAAACTGCCCAGAAGCTCCATTGAATGGTATTATCAAGCCGTAAAGCAAACAACAAGGTAAACAAGAGAAGACAGGCGTATACAATGAATTTACTGAAATCAAAGCAACACAATATTTACGAACAAGGCTCTTTTCAGATCAAAAGAATAAAGCAATATCATTTGACTTGAGGGTAGCAATCACCTTGGATTGAAGTCCTGAAATAAGCTCTGAAGGTTCATTGCACATTCATTGTTCTATACTGTTGTTATAAGATATAACCACAAGTTGATCTACTTGCACTGTATATTCAAAAAAATATTTTTTATCTGCCTAAATGTTAACAACATCAATAATAATTATCAGACCTACTTACTTCTCAACATTTTCAATCTTGAAAAAATACACATACAATAGCATATGGGGCGGTGACATATATACAATAACCAATGAGAAGCGCAACGCGCCTGAATGACAAGGCTGGAAAAAAGTACTTACCAGGTGGCGCGACGTCACTTCCTTTTCCTTTCTCTAACATTTCGAAGCTATGGCTGTTGGTAAGAATAAGGGCCTGTCCAAAGGAGGCAAAAAAGGAGTTAAAAAGAAGATGTAAGTACATATTTAATTGAAATATAATCAAGCAATGTCCGTTTCGTTGGCGATATAATTTTTAAGATTATTACAATGGTGATGGCGAAGATTGAAACCGATGAAATGTGGGTTGCCCACTTTGTACTATGGCTACGTTGTCAGCACCGCATGTTCCAAAACCGCATTCGTTAATCCCGATTTGCTATTTGTTTTAAAGGTCATTTATTAAATAATGAATTTCATATCGCTTTAGTATTGGTAAGCAAATGCGGCGTATAGTTTATATTTAGGATCCATTTAATGGTTAATAATGATTTTGTTTTCGGCTTCAGTCTGCGTGCTAGCTTATTCCGAATATTAAAATTGTGCTCTGTGCTTGCCCCTAGTGTGGATCCATTCACTCGCAAAGACTGGTACGATGCCAAGGCGCCGAGTATGTTCAACATTCGCCAGATTGGCAAGACTTTGGTTAACAGAACTCAAGGCACAAGTAAGTTGAACGGTTAAATTAAATAAGCGTGTTAAAATTGCGATATGCCTACTTGGTTAGGCCTATTTTTGAAAACAATTGTTTGACGTTTCTAGAAATCGCCTCTGAGGGGTTGAAAGGGCGCGTTTTCGAGGTGTCTTTAGCTGATTTGCAAAACGATGAAATCGCCTTCCGAAAATTCCGTCTCGTTGCCGAGGAAGTCCAGGGCAAAAATGTGTTGACTAACTTTCATGGCATGGACTTGACAACGGATAAACTGAGGTCCATGGTCAAGAAATGGCAGGTGTGTACTTAAAAGTGGCAGATTGATTTGTGGTATTAGGAATATGTGCTAAATTGCCTACTTTTTATTTAGACTTTAATCGAAGCTAATGTTGATGTAAAAACAACTGACGGATATTTGCTAAGGCTGTTTTGTATTGGTTTTACGAAAAAAGCCTCTCAGCAAGTGAAGAAGACGTGCTATGCTCAACATACGCAGGTAAGATGAGCATTATGGCTATAAATGTCATTGTTTAGTTTGCCTCATGGCATTTTGTAAAAATTTGATGGCTAACTTGCGCTTGCCCTTAGGTTCGTCAAATTCGTAAAAAGATGGTAGATATTATGACGAGAGAAGTGTCATCGAATGACTTGAAAGAAGTTGTCAACAAGCTGTATGTTGCTTAGAAATAATGTGAAATCATCTGTTTAATTACCATGTTAGATTTACCTATAAGCATATAACTATTTTTAACAGGATACCAGATAGTATCGGGAAGGATATCGAAAAAGCCTGCCAAGGAATTTATCCGCTGCATGATGTTTGCATCCGCAAAGTTAAAGTACTGAAGAAGCCAAAATTCGATCGTAAGAGCTTTTTCCATTAATTAGTATGTGTAATCTTTTAGAAAACATTTCGATATGCCTGGGTTGGATAATTCTAGTATTCATAATTTATTGCTAATTTTTTTTAAAAGAATTTTGGACTCCTTGAAATTAAATGCCAATATCATGTTATCGTTACAGTGGGCAAACTGCTGGAGCTGCATGGTGAAGGAAGTGGCAAAGGTACATCTACTGTCGATGGTGAAACTGGAGTGAAGGTTGATAGGCCAGAGGGCTATGAACCTCCTATTCAAGAAACAGTTTAAATGGATTGTGAAGATTCTTAAAAAAATAAAAGTTGACAGGTACTATAGACTAAGTTTTATTTTATCTAATACAAAATACTACAACAAACTGAATAAGGACATTTTGCACGTGGAATTAATTAGAACAGAAATTCTATACTCCAATTATTCCATAACATCTCCATATTGATTGAATTTCGGCACTAAAAGCACGGAAGAAAAATGAATACCTTTTTGAAAATTTGTCTAGCAGATTCTTTTCTGTGATAAGTTAAAATTTCTAACTTACCATTTTCTGAAGGACTTTCTGGCCTAGGAGGAGACCTTTGACCACTAGGTGCAGAATCTCTCTTTTGATAGATGCTCATACGACGAGCTTCATACTCTTCACGATTCTGCTTTCGTAACAACTCGTAGTTGGTGCTCTGTTGTGTTGGCACTTCGTCAGTCATTCTCACGGAATCGGAATCTCGAGGGAAAATAGTAACAAAATTTTGACTACAACTGAAAAGTGATTTGATAGTTTGCAAATTTGATATAACTTTTGTGCAAATCTTTTTCAATGATATGGAGAGAATCTAAAGAAAAAGTTCACCTAATAGTGCAGCGCCATCACAGGGTGTCTAGCATCGTGGAAAAGTCATGACATTTACAACCGGGTATTGGAATGTTTGCCTTTTGATCGATTCACAAAATAAAAAATTGGGTTCAAATTCTTCATTTGTCACCAAATTTTGGCCAATAATGTCTCAACAGTGGTAGATATTATTGGATGTCAATTCTTAAAAAAATAATTTTAGTTGAAATTGACTAATTGGTGTGTGCATCTGCAAATGACTATCAAAACTTGTTTTTCAGGGGTTGGTAACCATATGCACACGCGCACATCAATTAGTAAATTTCAATTACAATTATTTTTCTAGGATTGACATCCCCTATTGTTTCTGAAAATCGCTTTTTAATGATGACAAACTTGAATGGTCCCATATTCTAATAGGCATGGAAAAAATTTTGAAGTCGTGGAATTTGCAATACCAAATCCAGTAGACACCCTGATTCATTAACCTAATTGTTGTGAAAATTAGCTTGTAGTTAAAACAGTATTGGTATATTGGATTGAGTGCTTACTGTCCATAGTTGGGCGGTGACTGTCACTAAGGCCACGGAACTGGATGTTTTTGTCTTCATCAATGTCCCAACTACCTCCTGGATCGGAATCTCGAGAATGATCTATTACTGGATCTGAACTTCCTTGCCCAGCAAATGCAGATTCCATTGTGTATCTACCAAGTTAAAGGAAAAAGAAGGCATGTTTATCATATAACAATTAAAATTTAGCCCCATAGTATTAATAATTCTAGAACAGGGAATATAATTTAATCGAAATTTAAAGGTAAACTATAATTTTGTTTGTTTTCTTAATGTATTAAAACCAAAAATTAAAGGCTCCTCACCTTTATTGAAAAATTATTTTTAATACCAGCTTTATTGCCTATGTTAATGTCTCATAATTGTGGGTTGTACTTGTAAGACAATATTTTGATACCAACATTTCTGGAAACGCTGTTAAACCCTGCTTTCGACGTCGTAACATTTCTGCTAGATTACTGTTGGGTATTCGCATTATTTTTTCTTCACACTTTGAGCGGTAAGAAAATTTACCGATGAAGTATCCTGTAAGGCCAGCACCTGTTAATGATTAATAGTTTATTGTCACAGAATGAATTGGAAAAGAATTCATTAAGGTAAATACACACCGAAGACTTTCCAGAAGGAACCAAACCTTTGACTGCCTTGAAGGTAACCTACAACAGAAATTAATTTCAAAAGCTATGAACTGGAAGTTAATAATAGCACATAGTGTATGAATTGCGAAGGGTATTCCTACCTGCCTTCACAGCAAAATGGGTAGCAATCATTGCTGCAGTGCTAAGTGGGAAGGCTGTAACAATAAGAATTTAATTAGCATTTAGAAAATTCTAGCATAGTTTTATACTTGTACATTGCTGTTACATACATCTATAGTAGAAACTTTCTCGGTTGCATTCTTGTAAGACTCTCAACTCGTCCTGTGATAACCTAAATTTCTGGTAGATAAAAAATGTCCAGATAAGCATTGAAAATTCCTGGGCATATAAAGTATCGTCACTCAAAACTAGGATGCTTTTCCACTATGTCCCATTTTGTTTATTAAAAAATCGGTGACGTTATGATTTTGGGGATTCTCAGCCCTCCAAAAAGTAGCACTTTATTTTTTGTATACATGTACATGTAGTTCTACTTGATTTGTATAGAAATCCTGATCCTACTAAAAGTTCAATTCTTGGTTTGGATTTGGCAACCAGCATTCAATAATGCGTATTAAAGAATGAAAATTTGTCCATATCATTACCGGAGTATGACGACGATTTTCTTGTCGCTCATCTCCAGGTTGAGCTTCTGTCTGAGCAGCTTGAGGTCCTTTTTCTCGCAAATCGAAACTATTACTTGATCCTGAGGTCGCCATGTTTCTCACTCGGTGTTTTTTTTTTTTGGTTGAAGCGCCGTTTCTATCGCAGTCTGGCCTGTAGGAGCGCTGTTGTTTCTGCGCGTTCGGTGGTGTCTTTTGTTCGTTGATGTTCTATTCTTTTTATGGCGTTTGAATCTAGCTCGTTAGTAATCAATTTTTCTTAGTCGCGTGTGTTTTTCTTAATATTCAAATATGAGGATAAGGAAGTTCCAAATTCAGGTGCGGACTTCGATGCAGTTTCATAGTACAAAGTTAAAGCTATGTTTTAATCGAACTAAAGTACTCTGCTCAACAACAGGCTTCGCTTGTTGTTAGCCGAGTCTTATGAATTTGATTCCAACTTCTATCAAAGTTTTACAATTACGTCGAACTCCCCCAGCAGTCGAGGATAAGTTATACATGTAGTGAGATATGAACATGTAGTCCAGCGTACGTGAATCATGTTTCGGCTATACTACATTATAGTTTGCTGTCGACTTACAGTGTAAACACGTATGGGCAAGTTCGGCCTTGAAGAAACGCTATTAAGGTAACTTAGGTAAGCATAGACTGGAAAATTATCATAGATGCGTAAGCTAAATAAACGAATCTCAAAATTAGGTTTAATCTTTTTAAAATTGGATTTGGTTAATAACGTATATTATTTAATGAATACTGGACTATACCGGTACATGTATCTGAAATTAGCAGTTTCAATCACGTGAAATTCAACATATTCAAGTATACAATGCTTCACAATCGCATGTTATTATTTAGTTAAATTGAATGATTCTGTTTATGATATGGACTACTCCATTCGTACATAAGATGTCGGCTTCTTTCACAATTGCGATTCCTGCAGTTATTGTGCCGGTGTCTACGCGGATTTTGAAATTATGGTTATGCCTCGTGTGATATTGGTAATATGCCTTAGGAAGCAACGCTTTCATAAAAATCTGTTCGTCTAATATATGGTTCGTCATCACCTGAAATAAAACCACCAGGAGTGTGGTTACAAGTTAGAACATTAGAACCAGATGTAAATTTAGTCCTGACTCCTGGGACCTGTTCACGTAACCTGGGGGCTACACCCGTGATTTACATTCGTATTGTCCCGTTGCCATGGATAAACCAGTTTTGTTTTGGCCAGCGGCGAGCCAGACTGTTATGATTATACCCAACATCCACCAAAAGTGACCTTGTCTATCGTTGATAGATTCAATTACGCTGACCAGCCTGACTCAGACAGTCAGACTAAATCTGTCAAAACCCATCATAAATTCAAGTTAATTTTGATAGTAGAAGACTTACTGATGTAAGTATGGCTTCATCCATAAGCATTCTGTCCAGTGTGAAGTAGGGTAGACTTTCAAAAGCATTATCGTCCGGTGCAAACACTGTGTATGGGCCTTTTTCATTTGTTAATTCATCCAGTAATCGGGTTGCTGTAAAATTCAGTGCTTTTGCAAAAATCCTTCCAAAAATAAAAAAAAGGTATATTACTAGTCGAGACTGGGAGAGTAGAACAAAAAAGATGCTGGCACAGATCTGTTAATATATATGTATAGGCGTTATATTTAAAGTTGTTAAAATACCTACCTCATGTTCATTCTTTCTTGAAGAAAATTTCCTATGGTTGATGTTGGTGGAAGGAGGACTTTATTGATAACGTGAACCACCCCATTTCTACCTTCGTTATTTGGGTTCGTAATGACCCCTCCATCTATGAGAATTCTCTGAATGAAATATCCAAACATAATGTACATACAGTATGATGGTGAAATATCTGTTCAGTTGCTTCATGCACATATAGAATCGAATATTTGCAAGTAATTGATAAATATGATGGCTGATGAAATACCTGAGGATAAATGGTTACTTGCAGCGGATGCATTTGGGCCAGTGTTGGTAATGTTTGCTTGTCAGCCAGATTGCTTGTGCGATACTTTCCTGTCACCATATGACCAACCAGAATGCCATAAATAGCAGCTGGACTTGATTTAAGGGCTTTCAATGTTTCGTTGGAAAGTGCTTTAAAATCACACCAAAATGGAACATTTACTTCAATGAATGAATTTGATTTACACCTGTATTTGAAATGTTAAAATAAGGGATCACTTACTTTGAATAACCTCATCTGACGGGGCAAAAATTGTAAACTTGGCCCCATTGATGAACGTGTTTTGCAGCCCGGAAGTCGGGATGAGACTTAACACTTCGTGTAGTTTCAAGTCTTCCAAAATCTGAAGCAAAGATTTAGCTATCGGAGAAAAAACCATTTAATAATGCGATATTTACTCTTTCTTAATTTAATTCACACTAAACTAACCGCTTTTGGGAATGAGAACTTTGTCAATAACATTAATGAATCCGTTGGTCGCCATAATATCTCCTTTGATCAGGGAGGCATCGTTGATGTAAGTCACCGAATTATTGCAAAATACTCGCAGTCTAGTGCCTTCCAATGTACGAAGACTCGATTCGCTAACCACGGAGCAGGAACACCAGATATTCGGCAATATGTGATAGTATAGTAGAGCTGAAAAATGTAGTTACACTTTGTTAATAATTCTCAGACTGCTAATGAATTGACGGTGAGGGGAAAGTCTATAACTACATGTATTTGCACTTATTTCAAAATTGGTGAGAAATAGCATCGTAATTGGTAGACGATTGAAGAGGAAGTGTCACAGTGAAGCCCAAATGATTGCTGGGCAGCTTTGTGATAGTTTGCTTCCCCGCAAAGCCGTTGAGCTATTAGGAGAAACCTACTTTAAGGCGGTGTGCGCATTCACGTACAGTATCATACTAAAACATGTACTGTAGTAACTGTACTACCCACTTGACCCTACAATGCATAGCCAATCCTTTTAATAATATGCATAACTGAAAACTTTGATATGAATGATGTGCAGTAGTCTGGGAATTGGTAGTAGGAACTGGAAACGACATATCTATTATATAATTGGTATTCGCGCGAAATGATTTTCTGAATCCTAAGCTCACCTGGCACTTCCTGTTCAATCGTCAACCAATGACAGCGCTATCTATCTGTCACAAGTTTCGAGATATTTCAAATAGGTATAGACGTTTCCCTCACCCTGAGTACACACGTACTGTATTGCCACCATTACGGCAAAAGTCGGTGATCAAGCTTCATTTGTAATTTACGCTTCGTAAAATTAATTAATTCAGACTTGGGACAAAATAAAATACTTCGGAAGACTTTCCAATAATTTACCCACCAATCAAGGCATCTGGGTCTGCAAATATTGCTTCGTAATCTTGGCGAGCGATGCTGTCAAACGCCTCATTAGTTGGTGCAAAAACAGTCCAAGATCGCGGTTCCCTTAATAATGAAGTCATTTTTGCTTTGACAAGGGCAGTCGCCAGACGACTGAATTGCGCATCTTGCAATATAACATCAGCTATGGTATTCTAGTAAATATTTCGTAAAAACAGTGTTGAAACTTCAAAAAACGGAAGTTCTGCATTTTGCTTCTCGTGCTGTTATATACCTGCAAAGGAGGCAAAAGAATGTCCTCGATGGTGTGAATGATGCCATTTGTGGCTTCATGGTTGACTTGCACAAGAGGAATGCAGTTAACTGTCAATAACTGAGAAAAAGTTAAAAAAGGGTGGTTTGGAAAAGCTACGGTTCTACAGCTCGCGTTGCGTGATTTCGGTAATTGAAAAATTCCTTTAATTTTTGAGATTGTTTGCAGTGCCTTACTCCAGTGCGAAACTTGTTGAGCCTGAGAGGTTGTCTGTGGTATAATGTGGGTAAGAGGACGTCATCCTGGAAATCCTTTTCTCCAATGCGACCATCAATAACGTGATAGTATAGCAATGAAATGGTCTTCGAACTCTATACATAACACGTGAGAAACAAAATGAATACCTCGACCGAAAATGAGCAATGTCATCATTGGTCGATTACCCTAGTTGCCGTCTTATTAAATGCACGCACTGTTGCTTCTGGTACATTTTCAAATGCTTGGTTAGTCGGTGCGAATAAGGTGAAGGGACCATCCTTGGACAGAGTCTCTTTTAGAGTGGTGTTTCTGATAACTTCGTCAAGGATGGTGGCGCCATTGCGAAAAATGCTCTCATACACACTTGTCAGTGGCTTCACTGCAATGTCATTAACGTGAAAACCAGGTGTAAACATTAAAATCCTCTATCCAAAATTTCCAAACGATACGCATTGTTGTCATCTTATAAAGGTAATTCAATCTTACCAACTGAGCAACCCGGCTCTCCTTGCATGGTGCCAAAGCCTTCGCAACAGGAAAATATCACCATACTAGATTGTAAACAGTGTGTTATTGACTACGTAGTGATGCAAGTCAATAATTTAGTAAATTTGCAATCTAAAGAAAGGCCTGCCTTGGTTTACCACAAATGTGGCCGCCTGTCCATGGCCTTCCAAATCGACGAGGAGAACCAAATATTTTCTCAGTTGCACAAATATTTGGCCTGAAATAATGGAATCGATTTCAAAAGGCGTACTTTGGTAATCATAATAAATATACATGTATAACTTTCTTCCCAAATTTATGATTCCAATGGACACAGAGTACGACAAATACATGTATTTCCATGGTTTAGAAAACAATATTCTTGGGCAAAATATCACCAAACAGGAAAATGAAAGGTTACGAGGTGATTCATGACACAACACCTGAACGCTGTCCACTCAAAAAAAGAAATCGCAAGAAAATATTGTATCATTGATTTATGATAATTTTCTGCATGTGCCATATGTCATGGCATACATACACATGTATCTACTTTAGGTTTCAAATTTAAAGTGATTCCATACAGTATATCCTTGCAAACGTTGGTTGTGTCAGTGACCAGCTGAAAACAGTGTCTGAACAGTCAAAGTCAAAATCAGGGAATGGTGAAACGCGGTCAGCTGACTTCCCTTTCAACATTTTTTTTTTTTTTTTACAATTTGACTGGTTAAACAGCTGATGAATGGCATCTATTATTCTGGAGCGAAGTTTACACAACAGCTTTTTGTTGCCTTTTAGCTTCTAAGGTGGATGCTCTGGAGACATACTGGTACATGTAGTCGACACACCTGTCAACACGTTTCCATGACCGTAATGCATAATGGCACACTTTTCTTATTCAATTTTGGAAACAAAACAAAATCCGGCAAAAATAAGATGCAATCTTTTTTTAAATTTTCATCTTTGGGAATTTTGTTACTTTGATTGTTACTTTGTTACTTTGATACTTTTGTTACTTTGTAAAAACGATACAGTTATCAAATCTGACGGTTTTATAATTACACTTACCCTTTTGCAATGGCTGTTCTTTCCCACCATTTCAGCTTGTTGGGACTCCCTGCAAGGTGCTGTCTAGGTCTTCTGCCAATCCCTGTAGACGCTGGGTTTGTACACAGGAGAATGGCTAGCAGCATTAATGCAAAATGCCCGATCCTAGTTGGCAAAATGTTAGCCAACATTCTTACACAATAAATGCAGAATGGCAGAATGGAGCAAAGATCTTCGCAACCACTAGTATTATGCTCTTAAATACTGTAGGTGTTTTTCAGAGCTGTTCCAATGGCCTCACGCACACTGTCGCACAGGGCACAACCATAAGATTTGGTAAAGCTCAACGTGTCTGACGTTGTCGAAACTTTGCTCTTCGCTAACTAGTCAAAACATTCCTTTTGCGGCTCTTTTTATTCGCCGCCTGCTCTCGGAACACATAAAACGACGAATGTCGCTGGGGTGCATGGCCACGCTCATAGTCCTATTTATAGTAGCTTGTTATACAAAAACTCAAATGGCAATCATTTTGTGCCCTAAGTTAACAAACACTCATTTGGTATGTAGACACTTCCTGGCACCACTCAGCTGCACGTTTATCATCACTCGTTTGCAGTTGTCTTCTGACGTGTCTTAACATCCACCAGATTATCGCTTCGTTTGCAACATTAGGATTTGAAGAATTGAATCATAAGTCAAGTGTTTTTTAACCTTGCTGCGTTTTATGTCAATAAAGTAATACGTGGCGACATGTTATTAAGCATATATATAGAGTTCTTTAATATTCAAGTGGTTACAAAATACATGTACAAATGCTATTTTAAAAAAGTGAAAGTGTTTGTTCGAGGACATTGTTTACGAATTGGCCATTTGACACGAATCGATACTTTCATAAATACATATATTAATTTAAAATGTACAGTACAATATTAAGAAGCGTTTCATTGAACACCAGGATGGTGCAAGGATTAACAGTTTCCTACACTGTATCTAACAGTAATACTGCCATAAATCACATCATGAGGATTACACATTCGTGATAATTGAAACACTGACATTCTTTAGACCTAGCATTATTAATGAAAAGCTACTCGATGCTCCGTTTGAATTGCCCAATCCTTTAGTGGAGTGGTACAGAACTTGGTGCTCCTTGGAATTTTTGCATTTTGTTTTCTCATTATATGTTTTAAATGAGACGCTATTTTAAGCAAGCGGAAGTGTTACATACCCCTAAAAATAATACAAAGTAAATAGTTCTGGGGAAATTTATGAATGCTCGTTCACATAGTGACATTCATAGCTTAAAACTAGGAACTTAAGCAGTGCGTTATCGTATAAATGTTACTTCGTTAAAACATTATGACATAAAATTATGTAGAATTTTTATGCTTTTAATTCAGAGTTTAATATTATAACATTTATTAAATTTATAAATTCGAAAAGGATTCTGTTTTTCGAATTTTATATATTTAAAAAAAATATTCATCCGATATTTGCGTGTGTACCAACTTAATGCCTCAACGTGCTTTCACTGTATGAAAACTCATGATCATAGATAAACGAAATCAAAAAATGCATCGTTGTTCAACATGTTGCTAAGTGTTTGCAAATTAAGGCTGCTAGAACATTTAGAAGAGCATTGCCTTCATCCTCACATTGAAAAAATGAGAGGGAAAAAAATTAAAGAAATGGAGAGTAATTACAACAACAGAAGGTCATTGTCATGTAGAAATGTTCATTTCATTTTTGGACACATTCCTGCAATGGATGCTGCCAACCTACATGTAGATGCAAAAACGCAGTTTCATCTGAGAAATAATCAGAAATTAATCGAAATGAAATAATTTTTTGTCACATGACAGATTTAATTGATTTAGGGCTTCGTAAGAAAACTAACACAATAATACCTCCATGTGGTATTAGAAATTAAAAAAATAAACGTTGCTAATCACAATACAAGTTGCAAACAATATGGAATGTTTGTGGAATTACCGGAATCTTTCAGAAGATTTATTTGTTGTTTTGGGAATGTACATAAATTAAACACACATTCATTGATTAGCTGATGCAGCACTATTGTAATTGTCTCGTTTTATCCATAAGAATGCCTCGGAGATGTCTCTCAGGCCTCCCTTGGGTGCCTTACTGCAGGGTAACTATAATTAGCCATTTAGCCACAGTTTTCAGATAAACTTATGGAGGTGACAACTGTGCCAGTGGTTTTGCTTGATATATAAAAAGTGCATGGTGAAACTCCTTCATAAAGAAGGAATTACAAGGCGATTTGTTTCAATGCTCTTGTGCATAGAAAGACATTTATGCAACATTAATACAATTAAAAAAACATGGAATAATCACTCATCACAGATATAAGAATACGAGCACCATATCAATATCGCTAATTGGTCAACTTTGAAATTGGCAGTTCTTAATATTAATTTTCTAGACTAAATGAGCAGCATGGGTCAAGAATTCTTAGTGACGACAACGCAAGCTCCAGCACGTCCAGTGTTAAGAGCAGAAACCTAGAAAAGAAATGAAACAAAATGAATCAAATTGTACAAGAAGGGCAGATGTCCTTGTGTTCCGCACAATCCATGAATGCTTCATGCTAATATGCTTCATTGAAAATACGAATTAGCCACAAATTACTTACTGGTGTCCATTCATTAGTTTGGGCATCATATCCTTCCACAAGCTTCAGGCATTGCTGACCATCATAACCACCCACCGCAAACAGCTGGTCTCCCAAAAGGCACACACCTATGCCATCACGCCCCACGCCCATAGCTGCCACCATCGTCCACGTATCGGTTTTGGGATCATATCTGCAATTGACAAAAAAGGGAAACCTGTTTTAGTGCTTTGCAAGACATTTCAGAGGGAATTTTATAGTGGCATATTTACCGTTCAACGCAGTCAAATCTAGATGCACTCGGATTTGATGCTGGGGCATCATGTCCCCCCAAGGCATATAAATAGCCATTCACTACACCAACACCCACTCCACCTCGACGCTTAGCCATTGGGGCGCACATGGTCCACTTGTTAGTGTGAGGATCGAAGCATTCCATGGTTCGCAAACATGAACTACCATCCCGGCCTCCAACAGCATATAATCTGTAATTCAAATTCAGATTAGTGTGATCAAATATGAAACAACCAGTTTCGACATACTATGGTATATTCCCTGTTCCAAATGTGAACAAAATATGTAAATTTCAATCCTACTTGTCTAGTAGACAAGAATGACACTTAACTTAACAGTCTTAGCTTAACTGTCGGAATTTATCATTTGCCTGCCCTAACCGCAGGCAATCACTGCCAGCCTACAAGCCATTTGAAGAAGTCCACTTTCTCATAGTGTCTATGGCGGAGCATGGCAGGAATATTCCGTTGTAAAGCCCACAATTTTTATGGGCTACTTTTATTGACTCGGTTATTTCATACTCCAAATGAGGTTCAATGTGTTCATAATTATAATAACGAAGGCAAGGATTTATGGACAACAACGAGTAACTAGATATCGAGTAATAGCAGATTAATATCAACATAAACTAAACAATCTCCGAATCAGTAGTGGATTTTGCTACAGGATGCACATGCCTACCCCCAGAGGAATCTTGAATTTTTAGATCCCTTAGAGATTTTACACTAGCCATTGTTTTTGAAATAATGCTGCAGCTAAAACTTCCAGCAACATAAACGCCTACTTAATGTCGTTTAGTTTACAATAAAGGGATTGACAGTGATGGTTAGAACTGAGTAGTTATTGCAGGCACATGCCACTATCCCAACTTTTCTCCTGTTTCAGAGATGCATTAGGATCAAGTTTCATATTCCGCCATGGTTCTACTCACTAGTACCTATTATTAAGAACTGCAACCCCTACAGTACTACGTTGGGTTGACATAGGGGCCACATAACTCCACTGCCTTGCCTGTGGGTCCCATCTTTCCACAGTATTCAAATAACTCCAACCATCGTGTCCTCCCACGGCATATAAGGGGCCTTCGAGAACGCCAACGCCTAAATTGTGAAATAATCGATATTAGCATATCGATCAGCTTCGTTGCTGCCAATTAAATACACTGTCGTAATTTTACCAAGACCATGCCTGTGAGTAGACATGGGTTGCATGAGCGTCCAGATTTTGGTCTTTGTGTCATAGCATTCCACTAAATTAAGCGTCTTCAGTCCATCACGGCCTCCAACTACATACAATTTGTTGTCGAGAACAGCAACTCCAAATTGCAATCGACGGCCTGTCATGTTAGCTACTTGGGTCCATGTGTTCGTACGGAGGTCGTATTTCTCAATGCTAGTTGCGCCTACAAAGCAAAGCAAATATGGCCATTAATTACAGAAAAATACACGTTTGTGGTGGGGAGTATGGAATTATGAAATGGTGGATTTATGATTCTCAAATTTGTATACAGTATGATCACATTAATTTGAAAGCCGCAATCCTGATAGGCTCTTCTTCTTTCGATTGTAGTGAGCAAGGTGAGATAAGTCCTCAACTTATTCCCTTCAGGCGACTGAATTTGAGATACTGAGACCAAATTGGTATCTAAACCGAATGCAGAAATCTGCTTAAGATGTTTTACGAATCACGTCAGTTAGAATTAGAGCGACCATACAGTATGAGAGCTTAGATGCAATGGCTTCGTACCCTGGTAAGCTTTAAATGTCAGGTAATTTTGATCAGGCGGGGAAAACCCTAGAAAAATGATGGGAAAGTTATTTCGACACGATCAGCCAAAACAAGTGTGGGAAGGACAAGATGAAATGTTAAAAATTTCAGGAAAGGAATAATTTCACAGTGATGTGGGAACTTGCGGGAAATTAATGAAAAAAAATGAACACGAAGGTCCGGTTTTTAATTTGGCACGTTTGCAGATGACTCCATGCTCAGGATTAAAGCGTAAACCCACTGGAGCCAAAACGGGTTAAATGGTGACTATCATCCTAAAAAACTTTAATATCTCAGACAATTTTATACCTGGAAATTCTGAAAAACTCGTAAAATTTGAATTGGAACCTGGAATTTTTTCATACATGTATTAACATTTGATTTTGTTTGATCATTATAATTCTGATAAATCAGCTCAAAGTTGATCTAATAATCAACCCCACTATACCCAAAAAAAGGAAAAAAATTAACACATTTTTTTAAAATTTAACACTAGTTTTTTTTTTACATGAAAACCTATGGAGTAAAACTTTTATCATTCAAATATTTTTGAACATTGAAAAATAAGAATACGACCCTGGAGAACTTGAAAAAGTAGGGAATTTCTTTTTTAGAAAAGAACAGTCACCATGATGCGTCCTATAAGAATGTACCTGATTTTCAATTTTCATCTCAAATTCTGCAACTCCTTGTAGGAGTCATCATAACAAACTTGCAAACCTGACTGTAAGGGCGGAAAACGCGAGCATATACTCATTCGATGTCAGAGGGAATTTAATAAAATGCTGATGGTATAGGTCACATACTGTGGGCTCATGTGTAACATTAATTATACCAGAATTGAACGACACATTTCCATGCGTGGATACATTGATTGTTGACATATTAAGTTAACTTCATCACTGATGAAATTGCCTCTGATTTCGCACGAAAATATGCTGGCTTTCGCGCCTCTTTGTGTTCGCTATTCACGAATAATATTTACCCTTATTTGAATCCATTCCTCCTACTGCATAAAGAGAACCTACAGTAGATTTTCTGGGCTTGGTTCTTGGGCTTTGAAGAGTAGATCGTCGTTCGGGTAACAAGTGATATTTAAGGGCTTCCATGATCAAATCTTGGCAAACTCGGTCTTCTTTAAACAGCGGATTAGTTTCAATGTAATCTGCAATGAACTGGATCCAACACACACGCAATACAAATGGTTATTCACAATTTCTTTTTCACAAGACATGAGACAGCTAGACGTGAGAGTGTAATCAACACAACCAAAGCGTTAATTAAACCAGAAAGAACATTTCCAGCTTTCGACCCACCTGAGGGGACAGCAACGGTAATTTAACCAAGCTCAACAGTCTGGCTAGGTCTTTTTTTCTATTCGTAATGTCGTGTTTGACCCACGACATGAAGGCGTGAAAAATGACTTCTTCCGATGGCACGTTGAGATCATCACTTCCAAGTAAACGAGAAACTTCATCAGCAGGCAACAATAAAAACTCTTGGTTGCGAATAACTTCCATAAAATGTTCCTGTATTTTTAATGACAAAAAATATTCAGCAAATTAATTATAATAACCTCATTCTCGCCGCTAATACATTTAAATATATTATTTCTGTGGAAGAAGACCAAAACACATAAACGTGGATCGTCTTGTCTTTCTTCTCATTGTGATGCCTTCCAATTAGACTAATTAAGCTTGCATAAATACTTCTAGTCCAATAAAACATACATGTACATTGTACGTAAATTTAGTACGTAGGAAATAAGCAAAGGCAATGGCCCATTTTCGCATATTAACTGTAATTAAATGAAGCTTTTACGTCCATCCATGCGATTTTTTTTCATTAAAAACAATTGCAAAGTCCAGCGAAGGAAACCTTTTAAAATCTCGACCTGCATTGACACCGTAGACATGTTCTCACAGGCGGGCAATAATTAAATAAAGGTGTGTGTGTGTGGTGAGGTTATGGTTGCCATAAAGTGGTTACACCTAAGAACAATGGAAAGAAGCATGGTTGCATAAGAAAAAGTTCCATATAAATTACGGAATTTAACCTTAATAAGTCCATAGGTTTTAATATGCAGAAAATGTAAAAGCTCTGGGGGATGTGGTGCATGTGCCGCCAATAAAACTGTGGTACTGCACCGTGTCTTTTATTGGGCTATAAAATGCCTTCGTGAAACTTAAACCCCTGTCTTATGGGTCTTCTAGGCATATGAAGCAATTTTCATAAAAATTTAGCTGGAGCAAGTTTAACAACTTATACCAATTTCCATATTTATAAACTCAATTATCCTGATTCTCGTTCGTCTGAGTATTTTTGAGACAAGAAAGTTTCGACGTAGTTAGCTTTCTCTTAACACCGGATACTTAGTACTGTATATACACTGTATGCTGGAGCCTGTGATCGACCTAATGTGCCTGAAGATGAACTACTTTTCCTAACAAGTTATACAAAAATCTTTCAAAAATTGACCTTTAGTAGATATATGACACAAACTGCTTACTTTGTTACTTCAGAAATACAAAGCCCAAGCTAAATAAATATCACAAAATATAAATGAAAATCATTCAACGGAATACATTATACATGAATAGTTAGTGAATTTTGAAACATTGGTAACAGTTTGTAGCTTCATAGAATAAAACTATTCCATATCTTCCTATAAATCTTTCGGTTTGTTAGGGGGTAGAGCACATGTATGATTTTAAAGAAATCTAAAAAATGATCAAATAAAATAAAAATAAACAGTACTTAATATTCTGCAAAGCTGAGTGCTTGGGAAATCAGAATTTGTACCACGATTGATTTTCAGACATGCGTGAAACGTATTGATCAGAGCCATTGTCTTTTTTCGTTTTATTTAGCTGTTACATTACTTGTGTACGCATTTGATGCTCAAACCACATTGATTTTGCATATGTTTGTTTTGTAAATCAATTGTACAGTTAGGTTTTCCAATACGTTAACGCATGTCTTAGCTCTTGGTAGTAAACATTTAAATCTGTCTCTTGACAAGATTCGGTATTAAAGACACCCTGTTTACATTTTTTTCCCTAAAGAAATGCTTTGTCGAAATGACTTAATGGTATTTCATGCAATACAGGAGAGTACAGATCAACATTTGTGTTAACTGGTGTGATTCTGAGCCCCCCCCCGTAATTGACATACGTTGATTGCATAAAACGGCTGACTAAGGGAGGAATAAATAACATTTCCATAACTTATGAATGACCCTTTAGGTAGCAGTAGCAGGCTCGCATCAGAAGCTTAAAAAAGGTAATGAAATAAGCCCGAAACGAGAAGGAGCCAATTTGGCAAGGCAATTAGCAGAGAAGATTGTTAGCACGCAATAAAAAAGTCCTGAGGTAGCAAAGTTGTAGCCATAAAACCTTGCGGAAATTTCATTAAAGGCAGCAGTCGTCAATTGGGAATGATAGCAACGCACGACTCTCATCAAGCATCAAACTCGTGCTTTTTTTCGGTGTCGTTTATTTTTATCTTCGTGTTTTTTTATCCCTTTACCTACATATTTGTTTTGGCACTGCACTTTCCTAACCACATTATAGTGCTCTGTCAGCCCAATCGATTTAAAAGAGAAGTTTAACTAGCCGCGCATTTTTAACCGATTTCAGATTTTCTTTGTCATTCATACTCTGAAATGACATTCTCTTAAGATTAAAAGACAATGGGGGTTTCTTGCTGAAATAATGCATCTTTCGATTATTATTCGTGATTGCAAGTTTGACAAAAAATATTGAAAATCTTGTTCCATTGGACTAGGCGTGCTTGTGTTAATTGTCACACCTATTGGAGTAATTTCAATACTTGTTTCCGAGCTGGAAAAGTGGGTTTCATGGTCGAAGAAAATACACGAGTGTTCGGAAAATTTCACTTGTAGGGCTATGAAAATGGAACCAGTATTTTTCCCAAAGGGAGTTTGCCACCTTAGACTAACCATGCAAATACGCAAACCGAAAGAATGAAATACTTTCCATTGAAGTGATAAATTTTAAATTAGTCACGAACTTAATGCAATATACATGTACATGTACGTGTATATCTTTGTGTGTGACAAATTTAGCTACCCTCGAAATTCCCTGATTCAAGTAAATCTAATTGCATCCTCATTACCATATTTCAAAAAAAGCGAAATTTATGAATCTGCATTATGTTCTGCAGCAATTACCTTGAGAACAGCAAGTAGATGAAACCATTTTTAGGAAAAATTTAAGGGAAATTTTATAGGAGGATATTAATCAATTTTTTTAGGAAATTCGCTAGCATCGTCTTCTAAATTTCTATCTTAAGCCATTGTGATACTACGCATGTTGATTGGACTGGTGCATTCTGGGTAATTCTTTGTTGCATTTTGCCAAACAAATCTCTACATATGTTTTGGGAAAGAATTTTCCACTGTGAACACATTCGATTCTACGAGCGTATTATAATGGATTATGCAACCTTCAAAACTCAATATGTGTACTTTGTCTATCGATGGTATACTTGCAAAACCTCGTAATTCCAATTTTTCAAACTTTACAGGAGAGGTAAATAACTGCTTTTAAAACAGATAGACTACAGTGTTGGAGGGCGCTGTAATCGTCACAACCACGTGCTTTTTTTTACAGAAAAGTGATGGGAGATCAAACGAACACTATGGTTGCAATAACTCATTTTCCGAAAAATTAGACTTACAAGGGTTTGTAGGTATACCATCGCTATTCCAATCTGTTAACGTAATCCAATGATGGTCCTTTTATTTGAATTTTTTGTTATTATGCCGCAGGAAGCCAGGTTTATATCGCAAATATGAAATGGTTTTTTAAAGAAGTTTCTCAATGCAATTTTCGTGAGAGCAACTTCAACGGTTTCTATTAGCATTTCATCGCAAGCAGCAACTAGAAACTAATTTCTCGACTCCTTGTTTTAAATTCTCAATTTAATGGTACTCCATAGGGTACAATAATTAAGCTTGCAATTAATTGCGCGCAACATTGACAGACATTATACCTTTCTTCCTAATAAATTTCAATACTCCCGACAATTGAACGTTTGATTGAAAGACGCCCCACTCATGCGCGCATCTTCTCATTGTGTCATTAATAACAACTGTCAGTCTTAGCTGGAATTAATACTAGGGTTAAATTAATCAGCAGTGCAATTGAAAAGATACTGTATGTAGGCTAATTAGGCTAACCCGTGTAGCATGCGCGTTACATTGTTGACAGTTTTTCCAAAAGATCAGAAATAATCGAGTTTTAAGACATGAAACAAAGGGTAAACTTCTGTATAGTCCCTTCATTTATCTCTACTCGTCAAGTAGCTTTTCTAGCTGTCGGAATTCGTTATTTTTTAGCTTTTTGTTTTGTGCACATTTAACATAGGGATTATAAGAAAGTTGGTTTCTCCTAATGACTCGTAGGTTGGTAGTGATTGCCTGGCGGTTAGGGAAAACCTAAAGCGGAGATTACTTTGATTGGTTAGGATTGATTTAGTTTAGGTTAAGGTATGCTAGATGTAAGGCGTTTATTTATCATTCTCGTCACAATACCAACTCTACCGATGGAGTAGAGCATAATAGATTTACAGAGCTAGTAACAGCTTTATTCGAAATGAGCTGTTTCGCAGATTTTTTGAGCGGATGTAATCCCTGTAATTCCCTGTATAGGGCTTAATTAAAATATCAGGAATAAGGTATGGGTAGATTGACCCCCCACCACATGGCACCCCCAGTGCTGCTTGTGAAGTAACTAATAGAATAGAATTGATGACAGTTTGGAGGTTTTCAGTTAGGAATATTTTAATTAAATTAATAAAACACTAGTTTATTCGTGAACAATGTTTGGTACGTCAAATATTCTAACAAATTCTGGTCACAACACTGATACCAATTGGCGAAGAAGCACTCACTCTGGCTTGAATTTAAAGCTCAATTTTATATGAATAAGTTTACGTTTATTCAAACTAGTGCTTCAAATGATGGTAATACGAGAGATCGCGAGAAAACTATCTTCATTTTACCTGGCATTCAATTATTTTTGACGCTTTGGTAGCATGCTGTTCCAATGTTTTTAGTCAATACAGATCCACGATTGAATTCCTGATGCTATTACATGTATATCTTGTTTTGCACACACATTTACAGTGAATTTATCCTTTGACATATTTCGCAAAACTGCAGCAACATTTTAACTAGGCGAGCATTTTTCCAACAGTGAAGCATCGACTTGTTAACTCATTAAAGTGTCTCCACGATAATGCCTATTATCCAAATTTGGTAAAGTATGATACGAAGGCGCGAAATGATGATGCTGTTTTTGTTTGTTCCCACCACATAAATCCACAAGTATACGTGTACCGAAGTTCGTTTAACAACTGTCACATATTTATCATAATTATGCACCGTATTTCATCCAAAGCTAAACTCATCACGTGGTCAGCGCAGCAACATCACACGTTTAACGTTACTGCATGGGTTTGCACTGGACGAGCACTGTGGCAATCATCGTGTCATAATCTTGTAATGTTACATTCTTCCAAACACTTCGATGGGACGTACAGTATTTTTAATACTGTTTTCACCTCGCTCGGGTCATTTAAGACACTTTCTTTTAGCTTGACCACACTTGCTTCGTTTCCATGGAAGAAGACGTATTTTCCATCCAGTCCTTGGTAAATCCATCCCGGATCGCAGTGGCTAAGAATATTAAAGATGCAAACATTTTGACCTTAACTAACACAAAATTATCCATGCATCACTTTTTAAAGAAATATACGCGCTGTCCGACTACGAATTTCTATACCGTTACTGATTGTGCTAAGCGATTATTACCAATGACCATGACTTAAAATTACAAAGGTATCGTTATTCCATTCCATTAATCGGCAAAGTATTCTTCTCAACTGCATTGAATTACTTTAACTGCGAGCACGCATTACTCGTAATCTCCACTCAATTTTTTTTACCCGAAAATTACAACCAATGAGTTCAGTATGTCCGCAGAAACCGCTTTCCACCATGTACCTGCAGTAGCAGCACTTTTTCCTAGGCAAAATCAAAATCCGCTTACTTCAATGTAAATCGACATAATGGACTATACCACTTATAAAATGCAAAATTCACATCATTGTCTTCATTGTAAGTGCATATGGAGTAAGTGAAATGACTGGGCTCATCTAATGGCACTGTCATGCTCTACATGCAGTGGAACTGCATTACGTACAGTTTAATTAATACAGAAAATCGAAAGTTTCTATTCAAAATACACAATAATTATAAAAAGTGCGTTGCTATTATTGAAATTGAAGATATCTTGGCAGAAAACGAAAGGAAATAACTTGATTATCAACAGATCCTCAACTAACCTAGCTATAGAGAAAATGGTAACGTAATCTTTAGTTAAAGCTTACGTTAAACGTTTCCCAGTTAACGTGCTCCGTTAAACAATTTGAATAAGCTAGCAAATGCTTATTAAATTGATCACATCCATTTTTAGATATCAGTTATTTTCCTGTTTACTGGTTCTGAACGCTCGAAAATATTCCAACTCGACCCAGTGGACTCTGATATTATAAATTTCCGTATATGGGAAATCCATAGGAAATCAAGGATGGAGTTTAGCATATTCCTCGTATGTGGAATTGTTACCCATTATTTTAATAGCTCTAAAGACCGAGGCTAAATCCAACTTAATTTGAATTGTTCCCAAGTGGAAAGTTTTGTTTTTCCGCTTCCATGTTCCTTTTATTATTCGGCTTTTAAGTAGGCCGAAATTAATGCAATATTCGTATGTTTTACTCTAAATTTGCAACAACAATCTGTAAACGACCAAATTCTCGAAGGACGGATATATAAATTGCGTACCTACATGTATATAAAACGAACCAATTGGGCTTATGTATACAGGCAGAACCATATAAAAATCATTTTCGTCTATCGATTTTCGTTAATTTATTTCACTTTGTATTCCCTGGAGATAAATTGCCGACTTATTGAATCTGGACTCGGACTTAATCTGTGGCTTTCTACTCCATAAACCTTGAATGAAATGATAAATCCTCGTTAAAGAATACCTTTCCTGGCTTGCTTTAGCCGTGTGTTGGAGCTGTGGTAAATCTTTCGGTCAAAAATAAATCTTGCGTAACAAGACAAATGCGATTGGGTATATTTGTCAATTACAATTTACCGAAACGATAAGTCTTGTCATCTGATATCCGCGGTGATTGGACATTTCGTTCATTTACAGCCATCAGCTCCAATATATAAACAAGAATTTCCAAATGAAAATATAGTGGTTAACGAACGAATCATAATTGATGCCCTTATCACTAATGGATGATATTATGGAGTCCGAAAAGTACAGGTGTAAATACATATTAGACTGCTCCTTTACACAAGGCCATAAATTGCAACATTAACTCACCGTGGTATAGTTGTGAGCCACCTTCAATAAATTGGAGCATCCCTGAGTATCGGCAAACAGTCGAATACCAATGCAATTGGATGGATGGAGTTGTTTCATCAAAAAGCCACAACAGGCTTCAACAACTTCGGACAGTTGCAATAGACAGGCGGTAGACAGCAATGTTTCGACAGTATCTTCACGTAGTTCAATTTTACCTGAAATTATAATATTAAAACAAGCATTGGAGAATTGATTTTATATACCCAACAGAGAGATAACGACTATTACATGCTATATTGGTTTGTCAGGTCTTGGAATTTCGTGTTTTCACAATTCGTGTATTTTTTTAAAATGTATTTATTTATGTTTTTGTTTTATTTATTTTTTTCAGAGCACTGTACTGAATGGCCATATGCTGTATGCATCAGTTTGAAAACCCATTGAGTGAATATTTATGCCTTGGTTGGCTATCCATAACGTCACAATTGTGAGTTTTCAACATTATACATGTATCTATCATTTAACTATTTAAGCATGTATTCCAAGTGGCAATGGCAAAACAACTTGTGTATTTCTGAAAAACTCAATGCACCACTTTTGCCAGTTACTTTATCATGTACTGTATAGTCCATATTGAGTAGAGATATTGCGTAGAGATTTTCAAACAATCTTCACAAACCATCATGGTAATATGCCTATCACGTGCGAATCACACAATTGTATAACAGCAATTGGTTCTTGATTGAAAGTGCTGCATTTCTTTAACATTTCGTTGCCATGGATAATGGCGAGTGGGTGTAATTTGGACCAAATCATGAACATCTGGGCGATTTTGTTATTTCTTTTTCTTGTACTCGTTTCGCTTATGGAATAAGTTAGGTCGACTACAAGAACTGCGTCGAAATAGAAACAACAATATATTATAATATTTCATAGAGTTTTCAACCAGAATGAATTATTAATACGCGTACTCTTATTCTATAAGATTTTGATGAAGTAAAACAGCCTCGACTGCCTGTCTGTGGAGTACAGTGGGGCATAATTCTATGTTTGCAAATCTCGCTTTCATTAATTCGATTCTCGTGGGTGAGTGTAATGGTAGTACTTATATGGCTTGCCAGTGCCAATCCTATCCCCTAGCTGAAGCGCCTAGATTTTGACGTTTTGGTTTCCAGGTCCCTCAAAAAATGGGCCCCATCATTATACAGTAAGTCGTTTGGAATCAGTAGTGAAAAAACACCACAAACAGTAATGTCTCTCGCAGAAGCCATATCAAAATTAACCGAAAGTTTCAGTGCACGTAGAAAGGCAATTTTATTTCGACATGTTATTTTTTTTGCAATAAAGCGGTCGCCCATATTCAGTATAACTAGATAAGAAGACGCTGTTAGCTCGAGACTTTGAATTTGGAAATTATCATTATAGCGCATACACTCGCCGGCAGTTTTGCATATATTGAAGGAGGAAAGTTGCGAGTTGCCTACCCATTCATTAACATTTCTTAATTTGCCAAAGGCAGAACGAAGATTTTATTGCATTAGTGTGGAATACCAGCTTAGTTGTTATATTTCAATTAAACCCCGCAGATGTGATTTCGTGCGCAAAACACACCCTCGTTATGGGCACCGCTAGTTTCAAACCATATTGCCACGAACTACAACAGCAAACACATAAATGCACTATGGAGATAATTTAATTGTTCATCTAAGTTGCGCAGCTTGATAACCATAGTTTGCCAGAACCCTTGGCTGTTTTAGGATTTCTACCAGCCAGGTCTGGAAACAAACTGGTGGGCAAAACAGGGTGACTGGCCGTCTGGAAAACCTGCAAAAGTAAAGGGAATTGATTTGGTCTGGAAAAATCAGGGAAATTCATATATTGTATGGAAATTTGAAATGGCACAACGATTTTGATTGGTATAAGTGACTCAGAAGGGCTGTATTTGTGAGCTACTTTTTATAAAAATTTCGACTACAGCGCGGAGTTTTCATTAACATTATTTTTTGTGTGAAAAATCCGTTAAAATACATTTAGGCCTACATCTAAAATCCATTCCTTTTGCTAATTATTGTTCAAATTTTTTTGTCTACGGCGTTTATACATGTAAATATTAAATATGGTAATTGGCTACTTATCTATTATTTATACGAGTCAAATTTTTCATCACAAAAAAATTTCCTTGAAAGCACAATATATCCATAAAAATACATGCGGTGTTTGAGATGTAGTGGTTTAAACACCTGAAAACCTGGAAAAGTCAGGGAAATTTAATTGAAGATTCAGCCAGCTACCCTGGCAAATTTGGTGGAGAATTCTCTCTTGACTGTACACGCAACATTTCGCAGATGTGACATTTTACCTAGAAATTAAATTTTTGTATTAGTTAAAACACAATTTCAATTTCGGCATTTTTTGGGCCAGTGGCTACAAAACGACAGGCAAATGGAGACGTTATTTTGAAAACCACAGGTCTAAATATCTCCTGTGAATGGAAAGTAATCACATTGGCGTTAGCAGTTATAAAATTGGACAGAAAATATATGCGCTGTATACAGTGGTGGGCTACTAGAGGGTTTATATTGACAGATCCTGCATGTAGTTTAGGTTAGTGTCTGTCAGAGTGCATAGTTGAGACTGCTATGGGATTTTCCGAACATTTCAGTTTATCGGGCCTCGCAAAGGATCGAAATTGGTGCTGGGGAACGAAATTCTCATGGGAAATTCCCCTGTGGAAAACCAATGACGAACAATACTTTCTGATGATGAGCATTTTCCTACAGGGCGTATATGCTATCGGCGTACCGAACAAACATGAATGATGACTGGAGTATGATAAGATGGCTATAGTAGAAGAAAACTATTGGATTTATAGAGGGATTTTATAGCATTATTGCCGCATTAAAGCCGAAATGCAATAATAAAGTCATACGAGTCATATCGAAATGTGAGGGATCGCATATCTAATGTCTCGGCAATATCAAGCACCTTAGTTTGAAACGAATTATTGCACTCAAGATATTATCAGATGCGAATGCGAAAATAACTATCTATAGCAGAGACAATTAGACTATGTTTCACTAGTTTTACGAGAAATATATTGAGCGGAGAAATATGCCATCTGCCAATATTCTGCATCGTAAAATCAAGTTAATCACTCGCCGTCAATATTTGTTGTTAATACTATAGCGAGGGTATTAAAATCCAACAAATTTGCAAACGAAAACGCCATCCGTATAACTATACATGTATATGTACAGAACATGAAATGGCTGAAGAGAATGGTATATATGGACCTGTCTGACCTAATGTTTTAACAACGTCAGTAGGAATGCTATTTTCCTAGTTATAAGGAAGTTCATGTAAAAATCATTTTGCACCACCGAGAACCGTGATGTAAAAGAGAAGACAGTACACTATTTTACATGAACTAAGTATGGCATTTATAAAGTATGGAGCTATAGTACGTAACAGATTAATTGTGAATTACACTCTGCCCACTAGTGGACGTTTTAATCCTCATCTCTTGATTAATATTGGAATATATTATTACGCCTGCTATAATTTCTATATACTGAAAACCATGTTAGCACGAGCCTTAGTTGAAATTCTGGCACGTGCGATTTTGCATTTTGCCAAGTTCATGTTCGTATTTTATTGCAACTACATGTATTATAAATGCTATAGGCAAATAGTAAGTCTGATCTATACATGTATATAATGTCGATAAAGGGCAGAGTGAAATTCAGCACTCTTGACTTGATAACCTTCACAGTATATTGAACCAGAGAACACAAGTTAAACTCACAATGTAAAATCAGTTTTTAAAATCAGGATTGGCTTTTTTAGGATAATTAATCGACCATGATAACCGCAAGTACATGCACCTTCGCAAGTTCTTGCAAAATAGCGAAACTGATCGCAAGCCATTTCATGTCCTAAAAAGGTGGTCAGCAAACCTCTTTAACCCCGTTCTGAAATGGTAATCCTCTGGTTAAAGTAAATGGCAGGATAGTCGATTTTCTAAAGCATTAAAACAGCGCCCTGGACGTCTTTATGGTTTGCTGTCTTTAATCACCTGCTGTGCAGAGACTTATCTCGCCTTATTATAGAGCCTTGGCTTGCTTGGGGTAGAAAGGACGCATATTGGAAAGTAATGGCAGGGGATTTTCGGCGTCCTGATGACACAATCAAGGCAAAATGGCAGTTTGCCCTATCTCTCTCGGGACAACCGCAGCCGTTACATTTCTCTGACATAGCTTGGGGAAGTGATTTTTGGGCAGGGATAACGGAAGTTATATGGTGGTATAGGCCATATAATCCCAACTTGCGATAGCTGGAACATATCTCCATTTTTAAATATATCGTGGCAACAGCAATGCGCCTTTCAGCAATTGTTTTAATCTGAGTGAGAGAACGCACCAGGAGTACATGTATGTCGGTTAGGCTTTTCTTCATTTTGCTAGCAAAGCTACCTGGAAAAGCCGGTCCTAATCCGTCATATGGATGATTTTCAATTTAGCTCTTATTGCCCTATCTTTGATAATATTTCTGCGCATTCTGCCCATAGTTAGCTTTTCATACTAATAGTTTTTTTTACAAAGAGCTCATGGATAGGCGTGTTCATCTTTTTTGAGAGAAATGATCAACTTACTGAAAAAATCAGCTATTTATACTGGTGACTGCCACGCGTGTTTATTGATGCTTTTTTACTTCACTTCGCATTAATTAAATCCTGCTCGTTAATATGGATTTATAAAATTCAAACACTGATGAATCTGGTTTTCGGATGCACGTAGAATACATATTACAGCTTGTAGAAAACATTAGAGAGTTTGCGCTACACGTAAAACGTGGACGTGACGAAAACGTGTGACGTCACGTGTAGCATTGAAAATCAATGGG
>JAQGAF010000788.1:0-40678 GCA_034687865.1 Kryphioiulus occultus | reverse complement strand
TTGGAGACTTCTGAAAGGAAAACATCAAACCCAACTACAAGGTATAGTCTTATCACCTTTTATTTGCTTGAGACACCATAGTACTTTCATTTATCCCATTGGGCTGTGAAAATACCCTGAATCTGAAAACAGAAAGTATTGGCTAAGAGCAAATTGGCTTTAGGAAATCATCATCCAATAGCTTGGCGATATAAGATATCTTTTTGGAGATGCGAACCAACCATGAACGATCTGTCAAAGCACACAATTAATTTAATTTTAGTTTACCAGGAACTAATAGTCGATAATGTGGATATTTCACAGACGCCATTTCTTTACGTCAGACAATATGGCCGCCAACCTGTGCGATCGTTTCATTGGCTTCTGCGAAATTACGTCCTGCTGTCACCGCCTATCCTTGGCATTCATTAGTTCTAATGAATCCAATATGGCCGATAAGCTCGACCTATTGACAAGCGCATGCCCATCCACCTTCCTAGAATGACAGTGATATTATCGACTAGTCGATGCTAAAAAGCACATACGTTCCTAACCAAATGTCTGTTAGAAGCATAAGATACTTCATTATTCCTGTTGTGTTTTAGTAATCGTCATTATTTTATACATTCAAATGTTTACAGCATATATTTCCATTTGGACTAGCTTAAAATTTTACAATTTAAATAATGCCAGGTTTAGTAAACTTGCGTAAAATCTAATTGTAACTGGTTAGGATTTCGCTATGGCGCTAGAGCTTTTCACGTTTTGTGTCAGCGCCCTCTGGTATAGTGAATGTGTACTAAGAATATTGCTCTTCTATGTGAGTTATTTTTTATTCAGCATCGATCCCCAATTTTCTTCTATGAATTTCGTCAATTTATGTCCAAAATCATCACTTCAGTTTTATAGAATCACGGAATAGTTACTTAGATTGAAAGCTGCTATGGAGCTGACATGAGAATGGCGAGAAAGATGCATGGATGAATCCAGCTCAAAATCCTCCCCTAGGCTTTGCTGGAATCAATATTCCAGATTATTTATAATTTTTACTATTTTTCGCCGGACTTGGAGACAACAGGGTTAAAAGAAGGCATACCACTTATCTTTCTCAGTAAGTTCAGTTTTTTCCTTGGTAAAAATGAAATATATGGGCAATATTTCACGAATTTAGTCAATATGTATACATGTTTTGCATTCAGGCAGATGACGTACTGTGGATGCATTATAATCATCAGCTCTTGCAGTATTTTTTTCCTGAAATTTGCATTCTGAGCTTGTTATGTATATTTATGGTTCGCTTGGATCGGAATCAATATCTTTAGAAATGTAACACCTGAGGTTGCAATAATGTATTTCAAAGAGCCCAAAAACAATTGTTGTTAGTCTTTTTCATTGGTGTTCAATATCCTTTATACCAAATTTACGATATTTAAAACATTCATATTTTTCAGATTGTTCACGATGGAATCTGCACACAAACCGGTTTTTATACCAGCGAAAAAGCGGGTAGTTAGAAAAACCAAGGGCAAAGCTAACAACGTTCCAAGCAATACGGTTCGTCGGATACATTCGTACGACATTGTCACCAGAACACCTAGGGACGAAATCAAACTATCAACATCACAGTCTGCATCTCCGGCTTTATCGAAATCAAGATGCGCAAGTCAAGAAGCCCTAGCTTTAAATGCGCTGTCGGTGAATTTGTGCCAGCCAGACTCGCCGCTGGAGGCTTCGGGTAGTGGGCTTTCCATCAATGCCGGCACAAAACTTGCCAAGACAACGTCCTGCATCGAAGACTGCCTGGACAGCATTACGGCAGAATTGGAGAGTGTTAGTGACGCGAATGGGTCTCTCTGGTCCGAAAACGACACCGTGAGAAGCAGAAATAATCCTATCCGAACTAAAGAGGAGAGCGTTGAAGCTGATCCAGAATTTGTAACTGAAATATCTGCTTTAAATCACCCTAACGTGTCAATCCAGGACCCAAATGGCTACTTGACTTTAATGGGTACGATAAAGCGAGGGAAAAAAGCTGGGCAGAGCATCGATGTAAAACTGAACATGTCTAGGGAAGAGCTGGACGAATTTGAAGCAGACTTGTCGAAAAAACTACGACCCAAGGAAGCTTTGTTCGGTACCAAGAGCGGCATCCATATTGTAGCTTTAACCTTATTGTGCTTCCCTATAGTTTTCCTAGTGTCCTGTTGTTATGCATTTTACTTGGGAACATTTACCTGGTACAACATTTATATACATTTCAGCGAGGAGCGCACAATTTGGCACAAAATATTCATCTGTCCATTTTTGGTATTAACCTACCCGTTTTGGGTATTGCCAGCCTTTTTGGGCATCGGCATATATGCAGCTATTGTCCAGCTGTCGTGGCACTTCGATTGCTGGATAACAGAAGTTCAGGATTTGGAAAAAGGGTTTTTTGGGTGGCTGTGTGCCTCGTTGCGCCTGAGCGATTGCTCGCCGTACGAAGTAGTCATTTTGAATGACGTGCCTATTGAAAAAGAAAAGAAAAATATTAATACAGCTGTAACAACATTGTAATCCTTCATTGCGGCTCTGCCAATTCTCAACTTCAATGTCCTACTTAAACAAACACACTTAATACTGCTCTATCACAACACAATCAAGCATGTGCCGTGTATTTATGAAGCAGTTTTTACTGTTTTGCAACAGCTCGAAGGCTGAATAGCTGATTTGAAAAGCCCAGTCAAAAATGCATTATTGACTGAAATGTGGTTAAAATAAGTTGTTTGCTGGTTCTTTTATTCTTCTTTTTTATCATGACTGCAACTGAAACGCACAAACAGCGGCAAGCATCCAGTTTGCTCAACGGCCAGTAGACCAAAAGATACATTTTTGAAAATAATTTATTTTCTTTGAGTTAGCAAGGTAAGCCTCCTGGGCTGTCCACCAATTGCTCAAGAGCAGTGCATTTCTGATCATCTTGATTTTACAAAATATGGCTTGACCTAACTTTCTTCAATTTCAGACAAGCACAACTACTGCGCAAAATTATCATATCATGGATGATCACCCAAAAATTTGTAAATCAGATTATGGACACACATTTTTTGCTCAACTGTTATTGTAATTTAATTATGTGATCCACATGAGGTATTTATTAAATGAAATCATGTGAGGTGATGAAATGAATTAATAAAAATGACAACATTACAAAAAGGCCCTGTGATGCCCAGCGATAATAATGAATGAAAAATCAAAAAAGTCTATAATTAACGTTTATCAGCACCATATAAGACCGCCACATGCTCGAGTGATCTCGTTGAGCCTGTTGGCGATGTTATGCAAGCCTATTATGCGAAAATTTCGCGCAGCAGTTTATTTAGTTTTACTATAAAACTTCCATGTACGGGTTTTGGGTTTGACTTTGTTAAACATTTTCATTGACCCACAGTTACCCTGTCTCTATCTAAAATAAATCATCCTCATCACTTTTGGTCCTCATAATAGCCTGTTACTGTCCACTGGTGTTAACGGCAGTTGTACAAAATCATTTGGTCAAATCTATGGACTTGAATGAAAATCGATCCCAAGGGACTGACTCAGTATACCATTTTGATCGACTTTTATACACTTTTTCAAAGCACTTGCTTGTCATTATCAAGATGTCACATATAGACAGCAGGTTGTGAAAAAGGGATTTCCTGATATCTCTTGATAAACTTTTCCAGACTAGGAATCTGTAAAAGAACACATGAACACTTGTTTAGCTATTTATATTGTAATTAACATGAAGAAAGCCTTTAATACGTGCGAGTACAGTACTCAAACAAGGCAGTCCTAACAAACATTGAACTGTTCTGTTCTCCCCTAGATATTAGAAGTGACCCATAACTCAAAACAGTTTGTAAAATAATTAGTTACTTTTATTCTTGCCTGCCCCACTCAATAGTGTAGAAACCCGAATCTAAGAGTAAGAATCCATTCCGTAATAATCGCCTTAGAGAAAGGACAAACCTAGATCTCAGTAATCCACCTATCTCATAAAAATGGAGCAGATCAGAAAAATCAATACAAATTAGATGGGGGTTCAATAACAGTTCAGTAAAACAAATAACGCACTTAACTCTGTTGTGATACTGACCTGATATCCATCTCAAAAGGTTCTTTCAGCAAAAGCATTCAATTTCAATAAATCAGTTCTTGAAATTCTGTAACAAAGTAATTCACAGAATATGATTTGCAGTGCGCTCATTTAAAGTGGTTACAATTTTGTTAGCTAAGTGATCATTTATTTTAATGAGTTTGCAACTATTATGTACACAACTGTCTGTTCGAATCATTTTCATAATATATGTGCATCATTGTTGTTTTTATATAAACATATTTTAATAAATTTTAACGAATTTTACAGTACATTTTTATGTCACTTTTTGAATATCAGTTTGACTGAGACGACAATATTGTGTAAAAGTTGCAATTTATATAGGCCTAATGTATCAAAAGTATAAAAATAGGCACTAACTCTTATTCACTGATGGCCAATCTTTATAAAATTACAAAAATACTTAAAATGTTCTCTGAAACTCTGAACCAGTGCCATTTGTACTCTTATTTTCCTTTCGTAATGTCACTTTTACAGAGTCATTACCTCGTTCAACGCAATTCTACAGATGCATTTCCAGAAAATCAATTACAATTAGTGATGCGATATAAAAAGCCAACCCCTGTGGCACGTTTGGGTCCATCATTTGCCACTGTTTGAGAGTAAAAAACATAAATAAGAATCAAATAATAACTGAGAAAATATACAAAAATTACATTACAAGAAATACTTTAACGGCATAACAACTATGCCATCGACAAATTCTTCGTGGAGTATCAAACAGGGTGTCTAAAGAGCCGAACGCATTCTGTTACAATCCCTTGAATTAGCTATGCAGATTATTTTCACTGAAAATCCAATTTCTCCAATAAAAATTAAGAATTATCATTCAATTGGTAAAACAAACGTTTCAACCTATTCTTGACACTAGATACAAATTATTTTTACAACAGTATTTAGAGCTTACCGGTTCAAATATTTGCACAGAACATAGTAGTAATTTGAAAATATATCATAATAAATATTTTTGCACGCTTGTTTACTGTAAACCGCAACAATAATCACTAACAATACGGTCTCAATACAACAACTTGGGGCACTGGAATCATATTTTGCATCTAATGAAAGGGTGTTTTTTCACTACGATAATCGTTTTTAGCAAGACGTTATAATTTAGAGGAACAAAATTTTTAATTTAAAATTTTCTCCTGCATTTGAACTGTTTATTTATGCTTATTATCCAATACGCAGCATTCCAGGAGGCAAGTTGGTTATTTTAAACAGGGTTCCCACAGAAGCTGGGAATCCTGAAAAACCTGGGAAGGTCAGGGGAATTTTGAGAAAAATTTCAAAAAATGAGGTAATTTCCATCAAGAAGGTATTTCATAAATCGATTATGGCATGTTCTGTGGTTTTTAGGTGAAGTTGCCCATTGCACAATGAAAAGAAAACCTCAATATGGCAGATTATTTCCTTCTTTGGGGCTTCATTATGATCATATGTCGAAATTTGCCAAAAAGAAATATAGAGCATCTGCATAGTGCTAATTAAAAATCCAAATAAAAACGTGAATTCATTTATTATACAAATTCAATAATTATATCGACCTAATCAATGGTCATGTTTATTAAAAACATTATATTCAAGAGCAAGTTTTCTACTTTATATTGGTCGTTGAGGAAACTTTAAAGGAAAGGAAAAAATAAAAAGTTTAACCTGGGAAAGTCAGGGGATTTTGTTACAAAAGCTGTGGAATCCCTGTTTAAAAATCGTTTACGCTTTTAAAAAATCGACTTGCCTGCCAGAATGCCAGAACCTATGAGTCTAAGAATTAAAGCATATATAGCTCAAAAGACCCTGGTAGTGAACTCAGGGAAAATTAAAACAACTTGTTCAACATACGTTGTAACTGAATTCCAGGCACTTTTTGGGATCGATAGACACCCCGAGTATGGGATATATTGCAACGTCTATTTTTAAAAGAACCCTGGGTTGGTGTGTTCGATGATGCATCTCTTGCAGTACTTCTTTACCGTCCTGTAGCCCTCGATGGTAATTTGGCAATCTTGAATATTCAGCTGCTGCAGGCCTCGGCAGTAGTAAGCTATGCACTGGATTCCCTTATCTGTAATCATGTCGCAAGATTTAACGCTTAGCTTTTTCAAGTTCGGGCAATTCTCCGACAACAGTTTCAGACCGTGATCCGTCACATCGCACTTCCCAATGTCCAAGGCCCTCAGCCGTGGACAGCTTCTGGCCAGCATCACAGTGCTGTCGTCCGACACTGCCTCACAACCCCTCACGTTCAAGTAGCGCAGCTTGTAGCAGTGCCTCGCAATCTGCTTGATTCCTGCGTCTGAAATTTGGTCACACTTGGCCACGCTCAAGTAGCGCAAATTGGGCCCCAGTTTTGCCAGTTCGTACATACCGAAATCAGTGACCTGGGCACAGTCACTTACGCTGAGCTCCCGCAACTGGACGCAGTAACTGGCGATGTATTTGACCCCGACGTCCGTGACACCGACGCACCGTCTCAGGTACAAATGCGATAATTGGGGACAATTGCGAACAATCAGCTTCAGTCCTGGATCCTCCAAGCCGTGGCAGTCAGTCATGTCTAAAAACTGAATGTACAGTTGTCTGGAATGTAGAATGGCATCCGCTTCGGGTGATTGAAGCTCCCTTTGATGGGCGATATCTATGCAGTTTATTTGTGTGCAACCTACAATCAAAAGGAAAAAGTTTACGATTAGCATAGCAAATTAGCCGTGGCGTTATCAGCTCTGCTCCGGCCTTCCCAGCGACCCAAATCAGGTTTGTTGCAGTTGCATTCTGCTACATTTTCTGATGGTTTCTGATCGTTTGCTAGCTCTGATCTGCATAGTTTTGTGCCTAGGAAATCCGGAAAATGTGTAAAACGTTAGGAAATAAAGTCTGTCACATGATTTCCATTACAGGAATGTTGCGCATCTTTGCTACGGGAGGTCAAAACATGCTTTCGGTGTTCAAATTGCAAAAGAAATTGAGCCTTGAGAACTGCAAGCCATGAAAGCGAGGAAAACAATTGTGTTTTGGCAACATGTAAGACAAAAGAGCAAGAGCCAGCTTCTCAAGGAAATACGCTTTTGCAATTTGACTTCACACGAATAACGCAGGCATTTCTTTTGTAGAGCGAGAATTGATTTAAAATGGTAAAACAAAGTTGTTGGCGAAATCAACACAAATTGGTAATGTGTAAGATCACAATTGCTTTTAGAAACAAGTGTAGGCCTACTTGCCCAATCTTTAATGATAAGAATTTCCTGGTAGATAGGCCTACTGTCTGGATATTCATACAAGGTGACTGGCCGAATCTTTTATTAAATTTCCCTGACTTTTCTTCAGACTTTTTCTTCAGAGAGGGTCAAGTCATGTGTTCAGTCAACCACATTTTAAATCTTGGGTCATCAATTCGTTCGCACACTGTATTTCCATTCTTTTCAAGATTTCAATGCATTGTAGTGCTAAAATCATGAACAGGACTGGGAAGAGCTGGCAATATAGACCCAGATCAGATGGGAAATGTATGCCCCATTTCAAAAATCGTGCACATTTTAGAATGACTAGATCACAAAATGATGGATTTAGCCCACAATTTGGTGAATAGGGAAACTCATAATAGGCAATTTTTTTTTTAAAAATTAGAAGAAATAATGAATTTTTATTGTATTAATAGTAATGACGATGTGAACACTAGTGGTTGAAACCAGGGAATTTTTTTGTTCTAAAATCTGACCCAAATAAAATTTGATAATTAGCCAACTACTGCATTTATTATTTAGGAACGAAAATTTTCTTTAAAAAAATTCAGAAATAATGGATTTTACGTGTATTTTAGTCAATTTTTAATTAGAAATATTAGGAAACTTGGATGATAACAAAAACGCCATAGACGAAATTTTTAGAGAAAGTAGATGACAAATACAGCTCTGCTTACGCTTTTCTGATCAAAATCGTTGTGCCACAACAAATTTCCAGCCATTATATGAATTTCCCAGACTTTCCAGTTTTTCCAGACTGCCTATATATCAGGGTTCCCCAGAGATGACATGTAAGGAATGCTATATTTATTGATTATATATAAACAGGAGACAGAACACAAATTTTCACAAGGAAACAGCAAATTTAGATTGGTTTTCTAAATTTGTTTCACAGAATTGTTCGTCATCTCTTGATTTTTGTGCTAACTAATATTAACTAGTTATGCAAAGTCTGTTGTTGATTTGCTGAATTTCCCTGACTTTTCCTGGTTTTCCAGGTCTGGGGGAACCCTGTATATGTACATTTTCAAAAATATTTGTGAATGACTTGTTCAAAGCCACATTTTCAATGCATTCATGGCATGATTATTAATTTTTTGGCTTTGTAGAAATCCGATATCATGTACCAGTCTCTAAACCCTTTCAAAGACTTGAAAGATTTACAAATTACTACGTCACATCCAAACGAATTCACACTAATAAGACTGCGTGTTTTGCCAATGGCTAACAAGTACAGGGTATGATGAATTGGAAAGCGCATTTTTATCGGTGAAAAACTACAATTTCAGTCAGCGAAAGTAAATGGTACAGAACCCCGAGGGTGGTGTTCACATATTTAGCCATACGTATTATTATCTTCATCAGCCAAGGCAAAAAAATGGGAAGGTATTTGTAAAATTTTCAGGTCTGCTTGCGAGAAGGTTGGGCGATAGCACTGCTAGGCCACATCATAAAAGTTATCTTTGGAATTAAAAATGAAGCATTGAACTCTTTTTTTAAAGTTGTTTTTCCACTAACAGGCTTACGATGCGTCCGCAATATTATTTTCATATCACCTCTGTACTATGCCAGCTGGGAAAGTACTTATCGGCGGTAAATCTCCATGACTTTGGTTTTGTTTTAAATACCGGAGCTTTAAATTAAGATATTGCTGAGCAGCCCATTATTTTATATTTTCAACAGAGTGATCATTGAATATGTCGCCTGCACACCCCCTTGCACATGAGTTATTTTATCTAAAAACGCAGCTTAATTATATGGGGCAGGCATTCAAGGTTAATTAATCTTCAACACGAATTAATCAATAGGGGCGAATTTAGATCGTATACAGGATTCACATCATGAAGGATGTTTGCAAAGAACACTACAAAGTTTCATTGAGAAAGAATGTAAAAACCCTTTGCCAAAACACCTTTTGCTAGCCAAAACACTGAATTCTTCACACATCATTTTACAGGGTTCACAGACAAGAAATTTTCAACTTCTCTGAGCACCTAGATCCCTGAAAAGGCAAAAATATGACGTATGCCAATGTAAGGAATGCTATATCTAAACAGGAAATGAAACAGATTTTCATGCGAAAGCAGCAAATTTAGATAAGTATTTTTGTGAAATTAGCAAATACATAACAATTTCCACATAATTGCTCGTGATCCCTTGATCCCTTGATGTGTTTACCAATAACTAGCCATGTAAAATATTTGTCGAATTTCCCTAACTTTTCCAGGTTTTCCAGGTCTGAGGGAATCCTGTTTTAAAATAGCTCTAATAGGTCATAGCTTAGATAATAAGACAAAAGAACAAGGATTCAAATTATAACAATTTCGGGAGAAATACGCCAGTTATGAAAATGAGGAAAGAATCATTCAAATCTTCAAAATTATTATCTAGTGTTGGATAATTTATACGTTAGATTTCCTTGATTTGTCAGAAGTAAAATTATCATTTTATCCCTGACATTCCCAGGGTGTCTACTTAACTGTAATTTAATTTTTCCGGTATTTTCCAGTATAAAAATATTTTTTTTTTTAGTTCAATAAACAATTTTTTATGTCAATTATATGCTCACCAGAGGCGGATACAGCATTTTTTCGAGATCGGGGTCCATCACCGAAATTGTGCCCCAATTTCCAGAAATTGTTGTAAAAATTAACCAAACGTTCGATTTTATGCCTCAATTCTGTGCGTGAAAAATTTATCAACAGACGTCCTCAAACGCTGTAGGCGAATTTTTCATTGAAAAAAAATTGTCTCACACAATTGGTTTTACACAGATTTCTACAAATTTGTTTGAGATCAATAATTTAAAAGCGCAGCAGGCGAAATTTTTAGAATAACTTAATAACAAATGATGACATTTTTTTTAAAAAAAATTAGACCCACATGATTGGTTTTACCCAGATTTCCATTAATTTGTTTAGTTGGATTAATAATTTAAAAGTGTCGCAAGCAAATTTTGTAGAGAAACTTAATATCAAATGATGACTTTTTAAAACCAGACCCACATGGATGGTTTTTACCCAGATTTCCATGCCTGTCATCATTTCCAGACAGTGAGATCCAGACACATATTCCCATTGGGATCATTTAGAAGTTAATAAATTTCTTACAGGGTGTCATGGGGTAGAAAGTTTAGAGCATTTTTCAGAAAAATAAATTTGAAACTGAAAAATTTCCCGCATATTCCAGTATTTTCCAGTATTTTCAGCATTTTCCTTCTCACCAAAAAAGTTTTGCGAAAGTCATGTCCCTGACCTTCCCTGACCAACCAAAGAGAATTTACCTGATTTAAAAAAAAATATTGCATATAAACGAATAATGGATATCAACCAACAATATTCTCAACCTGCAATATTTGTAATTAAGACAAAGCTGTAGTAGACGCGGCATTTTTGAAAACTGCGATTTTAATATCAATCTTTGCAAAATTAATTATTTAATTAGCATAACAAAGGGTTGCCAATCAAATTCTTAAGTCATCCTCCTAACATTTTACACAAGATTTAAAAAAAAAATAAATGACCATATTTAAAAACAAAGATTTCCAATCAATTGTCTGAAGCAACCTATCTCAATTTCCCTGACACTCCGTTACACTTTGATTTTCCTTACATCTTCACGAATACTCTGACATGTTTTCATTTTCCTAACTTTCCAGATAGTAGGAACTTTGTAACACAACGATAACAAATTTCCCTGACTTAATTCCCAGTGTAAAAGGACAGTTCTCATGACTGTCAAGATCCGTTTCACTCATCCATGCAAAAACATGTATCATCACCATTATTTCTCATTTGTTAAATCCTAAATTGAATTACCATTTGCACCATTGCACTCCCTACCCATTTTCGTTTCTATTTTCCACTTTCCTACTCTTTAATTTCTCCCGTTTTCTGTTCTATTTCAAACTTCCCTATTTTTCTCTCCTTGGTCATATCAGTCGTGGATCCTCATTCTGACTACGCAGTACATATCTCACTTATGCACTACAAGACTCACTACAACAAAATGGCGTCTAGAGATACTGTTCTGCTTAATATACTGAACCTCTCAAAAACTAAATGCAGTTCCAATCCTCCACCTTTTATAACTTTAAACTGGCAAAAACACTAGTCTAGGTTATAGTGAATGTTTCACACCCCCACTATTCATTTTTTAATTCTTTACAAAAGTAAATCACTCCCAAAGAGTAAAGACACCCAAAAGTACATGTACATACTGTATGGATTATAGATTCGAGCCTTAAAAACCTTGGAACGATTGCTCATTTCCTAGATGTCCAGACAAGGACATCAAGACCTTGGACAAAGGCACACGTAAACAAGGCTTGGATCTCTCCCTGTAGGCGAGTCTGGCGCCAGTTTCTGTCAAAATTTGGTTGATCAGTTATGCCCTTGGTGCGCTTTTGAAATATTTCCCATTCCCTCAGTTTCTGGACATGCATGTTCATATAATTCTGTTCAAATTTAAAGCAGCCTTGGCTAACAACACGACTGGAAAAGGTATAAACCCGGTCATGGCATAATTAGGCTAATTCAACATGGGGATTAACATATTTCTCCCCCATACAATTCACGCATAATTTTGCACAAGAAACAACGCAACAGTCATAACGAGTCGAAAGATTCAAGGACCAAGCTGTTCTGTGCATAGTCAAGTGACACGAGTGGCCAAAACGTATGGCTCGTTGCATTGTGTACCATGTGCACCATATGTTATATAAGATGACATTCGTCTATTATCAACTACGGTACTGTACATTGTACATGTATTTGAAATTGTATGCATTATTTATTCGAGCTCAATTATTAAAACGACAACTCTTGAAAAAACACACAAACAGAACTAATCCCCTTTTTCCCCAACATAACGCACCCCCACTTCAGTAGTGACAACTCAAACTCCAAATTGTGATTTTTTTTTAAATTGACATTGCATTATTAATTTCTTACACAGAATTAATTTTTGTGCTAACCAATAACTTGCTATGTAAAAACTTATATTGGTTCTTGAATTCGCATCGACTTTTACAAAAGTCAATCCATTTTCCCTGACTTTTTCCAAGCATTTCCAACGTCCCTGACAATTCCAGATTTCCCATGTATGGGGTAATCCTGTCTAAAGAGCGTTCCTTTAATATTTATAAGATGATGTAAACCAGATATAAAACTAACAGGGTTTTCACAACTTTCATAACAAAATCCCCTGACTTTAGTAGATTGAACTGTCTATTTTCCCCTGACCTGTTTCCTTATCGACCAACATAAAGTAAAAAATTACTTGAATATAAATTTTGTGAATTAAAGGAGCTCACTCATCAATAAAGTAACTACGAATTCACTTTTTAATTTGGATTTTTAGGAGCACTGATATTCGGAATTTATTTTAATTTGTTAAATTTCGACAATATCGTAGTGGAGCCAAATAGGAATTGGTCTGCCATGTTTGGGCTTTCTTTCATTGGGCAAACACCACGGTACGAGTCATAATCGATATACAAAACACCTTCTGGCTTGAACTTATAATTTAAAGTTAGGAAATCGCCCGACGTATTGAAAATTTTTTAAAATTCCCCTGACTTTCCCAGGTTTCCCCAGTCATTTACCAATCCCCTGACTTCCCAGGTCATCCAGGGTCCCATGCCCAGGTCCCAATCATAAGCACTGTCATATAAACGAATTTGTCTTTCGATCTAAGGATGATTCGGGAATTCCAAACATCAGAAGCATTTTCTCTCAACATACCCTGGACGAACGGTGATCAATGCATGGTTTTAATATGATATTTTAAAGAAAACGTTGATTTTTGCTGTTTCGAAATCCACTCAAAAAGCAAATTCCACAGAGCGTCCAGGATCTAATCTCAACTCTGCCAGATTGCCAAGCACCTGGCGCACCCATGGTTTACCAGGGGGTCACCGTAGTTTTATCAGCGTCTCCCATCCTTTACCTCAGATTACCTGGCGACATGGCAATGTCCGCACCCCCGCGATGATCACGGTGATGTACGGCATCTTGGAATCATCCTGGCCCTGCAAAATTAATTACCCTGAAAAAGCCGTGAGCGGGTCAAGGGACGAAACTCACCGGTAACATCCAAGTGCTCCACGTTGCCGCAACTGGAGACCAGCTCGAAGAGGCCTCCGTTGGTGATGTTGTGACATCCCTTGAGCTCCAGGCGCCGCAGCTCGGGACAGTGTCGAGCAATGGCCATCAGGCCACGGTCGCTGAGCCGGACGCAGCCGTTGAGCACAACCTTCTCGACCGTCAGGCAGACGTTGGGCGAGTCCCGACACAGCAGGTGGAAGATGGTCCTGAGGGCCCGGTCCACGGCGATGGACTCACCGGTCAGCTCGATGGCGGTCCAGAGCTGCGGTTCCCACGTCAGGAAGTACCAGCGTCGGCAGACTCGGGAGCAAGCGGACAGTTGGTTGGTGGACAAGAAGGAGAAGACCTTAAGGACAACATCGTCGCCGAGCTTGTCGAAGGGCGACGACTTGGGCAGCCGCTTGCCCTTGTAGGTGCTTAGCAGATGACCGGTGTCCGAAGCCGGGATCTGCGGCGGATGGGGCCTCGGCGAGCTCCTTCGGCACTGGTTCATGGCTGACCTTACCTCCCAGGTGGTGGGGCTCGGGGTGTACCTACGGCCGGGGGGCTCTGTCGGTGGCTTGCAGGGAGATGGGGTGCACGAAATCTCCCTAGAGATCAACGTGTGGTACCCCAGGTCCTGGCCAGGGGAAGTCCTCCCGTGGCTCGGGATCCCGGTTGGACCGTTGCAGAAGACCCGCGGAGACATGCGGTTCACCAGAAGCTTCTCCGGGTCGGAAGAAGCGTCGCTGTTGTTGCCACTTCCGTTGCACGGACAGGGGGCGTCGTGAGCCTGCATCCTCTTATTGGGGCATTTGAGAACGGCGTGATGAGGGTAGCTCGTGGCGCGGACGTCCAGCAGGCTGGGGCCATTGGGCAGCTGGTGGCCGACCAGCTCACGGACACCACCGTCCTCGCGTTCGGACTTTCCGGAGTCAGCTTCAGAATCTGGTTGCAAGAAGAGGAAACAAAAACATTAGTGTCGTGAAACAGATTTCTGCGATTTGGAATATATGTACAGAGGTGGCAACCACAAACTATCATAATGAATACAATGTATAACAAGTCATCTTCTGGTTTACAGGTTTACTTGTTCGAAGAAAAAAGAAGACGCTGCATTGATATTTTAAGCGCTATGGTGTTTTGCAGGATGTCTACCATGACTTCAAAAAATTTGGACAAATTTGGTTTATTTAATGACTTTGCGTGACCTAAAACGGAAATTTTGTTACTCAAATTAATACCCAATGATCCAATAGCGACTGAAATTTACAACAAAAAAGATTAAAATAAAACCAACAATTTATAACACACCATAAAGTCTGTCAACTCCTGTCATAGCATCTAGGAATGGTTAGTAAGCTACACATTTAAATACTGTATAAAAATTGGCTGTTTGTTTCACACTACCTTCACATTTTGCCTCACTTTGCCAGACTAAGTTCCAAAGTTGCCTGACATTTCCTGACTTTGCAAGTCAGTGGCAACCCTGAATGTCATCACCAAATAGTGATTTTCAAAAACATTCGCTACCACAGTGAAGACATGATCATTGGTGAAAATAACTAACCAAAAAAACCTAAATTTTAATTTTGGAATCAATCAAAGGCAAACATTCTACGATAAATTATATGTCATGATATTCCAAGATATTCCATTGATATTTCAGAAGTGAAATTCAACATTGCCACATCTTTACATGGTGACTACTAATTTCTGAAAACGAAATTCCCTGAGCTTCCCAGGTTTTCCAGGGTCGTATTCTAATTTATCCAGTTTCAAAAAAAATGTTTTAATGATTAAACGTGTGCCACAATTCTATTAAAAACAATATTTATTAAGGTAATAATAATAAGGAAACGACGTTGGCGAAATGATTTGAAAAACTAGATCTTAAATGGTTATCAGGTAGGTTTTTAGTCAACTATATCAAACAAGCACGCCCCAATGATGGATTTTACGAACATTTCTTTGAAAAACTCGATCAGAAATAATGGATTTTAGTTGTAATCTCTCGAAAACCTTTTTCAGAAATAGTAATACAATACTAACGACAATTTCATTTTTTTTAAACTAAATCACTATAATAATGCATCAAGTAAGATTAATGTAGGAACGCTGCGCCCACAATTTTTTTTATTATAAAAACCTTAATCACAATGGTAGAATTGATTATCAGGCCAATCATTTTGATGCTGACTTAAAATTATATCGAACAAACACAAAATGCAATTTTGATAATGAAAAATTCCCTGAGTTTTTCAGGTTGGTAGTTACCATGTTTTAAAACGAAAAATGGGAAATAATCGCATATATCCTATGCCGTTTTATACAGTATTATGGTCCTACGGTAGTGTATGACCTGTGCCACAAAGAATTTAGTTTAGATAACCACGTCATGGGTGTGCAAAATTGAATTCATTTCCTGCTTATTTTCATTTGCATATTTCCATAGATAATGCCCTACTTTGTCTAGATCATAACAATGACAATGGTATCACATTCCAAGAAGTTGCTTCGTGTCACACATTTCCTTTTCGTGATAGCTCCCTCCTTTACACCTATCCCTTTACTAGCCCTAGACACAACAACTTTTAAACGTATATTTTCCCCTGGTTATTAATGCATCCAGGTCTACATCACTATAAATTATGCCGGTCTAACATGCAAGCTCTACAAAAATAAGTTTATAGATTATGTACTGTATAATGTATAGTGTTGGTCCACATACCAAAGTTACTATTGTTATTAAAGATTAAATAATATTTAAGGCGAGACCAATTTACAACAGTTCGACGAAACGATACAACTTTGACAGTTTACCTATAGCCATTGATGCATAGCTGTTACTCTTTATTATAAACACGTAAAAGTGTTATCATCTTGAACCGCGAGTAAATATTTATAATTTTCGATCCGTTTACAATTAAACAATGTCCCGGCTGCTTGCACAGCAATCAGCGAGTAAATAACCACGTCATTTCGTTGTTGCAATGATAAATCACACCTCAACAAAAGCAAAAGTTGCGGTATGCATGACAACAGGTGCGAATAAATTGAAGAATAGATTTGAAAAACAATCAGATGAGAGCTAGGGATAGCCACGTATGGGGAATGGGAAATTAACGAATGCCAGCTGCCAACCCAAACAGTTTTATAATTAAACTTTTGGGAGAGCCTAGGAAATGTTGAGGAATTTCAATGAAAAGAATGGAGGATGATTTAACATAAAAAGATAGTGGTCGTGGTGAGATAGCCAACCAATAGTATACATAATGTAGAGTCACTTTCCCATTTCGATTACGTTTCGCATACATCTCCTATTTATTAGAAAAAATTGAAACTGAGTGTTACAAAAAACCCTCCACTCAATACAAAAAAAGAGGAGCTTACGCCAAACAAGACATAAATGGTGATAAAATCAAATACATTTGTGTAGACCGATAACGACAGTCAATACAATTGCTGTTTGCGGCGTTTTAAAATGAAAACGTGAACCATTACGAGCCAATTACATACGTAGATGTCAATCAATTCAAGATAATCCGATCATCTCCCAGCTAATTATTTAATCGGTTCAATTAAGGAGCCAAAAAAAACGGCAGCACGAATCGTCGTTCTAACTCAATAAAAAAATTGAAAATGTAAGAGTGATATCAAACCAAATGCTAGTTTAACTGAAATCACTACACCATACATGTGTACAGGGTGTCCACTGAATTTGGTATGGCAAATTCCATGACTTTTCAATGACTTCCTCATGACTTCAAAAATGTTTCAATACCTATAAGGGTCACAAGAGTACCTTTAAAATTCATCATCACAATTTTATTTTTCCAAAATCGTGGTGTAGCGATAAAACTAGAGAACAAAGAACCACTTTGGGATTAAAAGTCAAATGTAATAAGGAGCGCATCTATTCATGCAGAAACTAAAAATTGAAAGGGAATTTATAACTTCTCCCATTCTTTCATGATAAAACACTAAATACCCAATTGGTAAAGCGAGGAACTAAAAAAAATGATTTGATTTTATTCCATTCTGGATTGCATACGTCAGTAATCAAATCGAAATAAGTCAGTTTTTTTTATGAAAACAAAAAAAAGAGTTGATCATGTGAATTTACCATGTACCATAATTTGTAATAGCAATTCCTTTAGGCGTCATTCGCTTTCTCATCGACCAAATGATTTCGGCCCAGAAAGATTAAACGAAATCAGGTTCTGCAGATTTGCGAATAAGATTTTCCCAAGTTGAATTTCATTATAATAAAATAGTTCAGTTCAGTGTTCTCTCATGCGCGTACATGCGGATCATAGCTTAAAAGCAAACTGACTGACCATCTCAAAAAGCCTGTCACGCAAAGCAAGAAAATGACGCTTGATTTCTCGATAACATCAAAGCACCGCCGGAGGCATTGCTGTATTTCAAAGTGCTTATTAAACTGTACGAGAAACAATCGCCAATTCAATGCACCCATTTTTGAACCTTTACTTTCAATAACCCTGATGCGAGCCTGTTTTATTGAAAAAATTGGGAGATCGACAAATGAGTTACCGGGTGACCATAAAGTCCTCCTACCCTCATTACAAAAATTGATTTACACCATAGATTTACTAGTCCAGTTTTTCAAAATTTGCTCCTTGAAGCTAACAGTTTTTTAAAAAAAAAAACAATTTGCGTTATGAGGGTTGAACTTTATGATCACCCCCAAACCATGGCTTTTCAAGACTTCAAAAAATTTTCAATGCTCATTATATTCGGGTCCGTTCAGGTGCAATGTTATCACTAAATAGTGATTTTCAGAAACATTCTCCACCACAGGTGATGACATGTCACTGAGCAAAATACGCCATAGGCGAAATTTTGGATAACGAAGGATGAATTTTAATCCAAACTTTTAGTTCATGAATCAATCAAAGACAAAAAAATTCCCTGACCCTGATGTAAATTTCATGACATTTTCCACGACTTCAATGACCTTAATTTCAGTGCATGAACTTTCCATGACTTGACCAGGCCGTTTCAATCTCCCTGACTTTTCCAGGTTTTCCAGGTCAGGGGGAATATCTTTATGTTTTCATAAAAATCTTCAGCGTCTTAACCTTAAAATCTTTACAATTTTCATATAAAATTCTTAAGACACTGAAGTGTTTTCATGAAAAAAGAACGGATACGATAATTTATTTACCAAATTATCCTTTAAATAATTAGTGATATTCCTTTTTGGCAGAGCTTAATACCTTTCACGGATAAATGAATTGCAACAAAAGCGGATAATCGACGTTCCACCCACTGCAGCTCACGATTTCGGTACTTTTTTTTGACTGACTAATGGCACCGTCCCTCCCATACAACCACAGACAGACAGACATTGGCAAACCCCGATCGAACAATTTGCCCTTGGCTCCGAAACGATTAATTGCTGGCGTATGAAAATTAATATCATAATAACAGGGGGATCATGTCCCGAAAAGAGAAAAGTGAATCTGACTATCATATCCAAACCATCTTTCCGCGAGACACGATTTCCACCCACGCACGGGTCAGAGGTCACGGACCACGAACCTTCTGAAACGAGTTGAACGCTGCCCAAACATCGATGGGGTCACACTCGGATGAACTTTACTGCATGGGCACACCCACGATACGATGCCTGACCTTTCGTAACGCGAGCTTTTTGGGGGAAAATTTAAATTTTAAGTATACTGAACGAGTGTCAGAAGGCGCGCCTCGATCTTAGCAGAGGAATTTTTTAAAGAACCTGCCTCGTAAAATACACGCCGTATTATTACGAGACTTCCGCACAATTTTGCAATTTACTTCGGCGCTGACCGGAATAACCAAGTCATATGGTTGGAGTTCTGCCTCTTTGTACCATATTTTAAAAAGTCAACTTTCTCGAATTTTTCCACTGCATCAACCTATTAAAGTTTCCAAAATCCCACAGGTTTTCAGTGAAAACATAAGCGTGGAGTTCACTATGCTTACATGCAGAAATCAACATTCAAGTCAACCAGATACAGCATACTGTATGTGAGCATAATGCAAAAAAAATGCGCTTACCAAAAATTCTTCAAGAAGGCCTTGCATGAGCCAGCAAGAGCACACTACATGTACAAAATGAGACCTATCAGTAAAACAGACGTCATCCCCTAGTGGGCAAATGTGGAGGATGCGTGAATGGGAAACTTTATGCTACATGCATCTAGTTTTAGAGTTACCACAACTGGCATAAGAAACAGGAAGTCACATGTTCGTCTCGGTTTAAGGTGTTAAAATTACATGTCACTTGGTTTGATTGTCTTGAATCACCCACCCCCCCTTTGCAGCTTCTCAAATCAAGTTAAGGTAGGTAAGAGAGGGGTTTACATGAAAAAAAATCTTGCATCCCCATAGTTTTTCACAAGCAAAATTCCGATTTTTTAAATTTTTTTACATAGGCGAATTTTTTGGAAAACAAGTATTTTGAAAACATTATTTGAACAGTGTATTTTGAAGTGTATTTTCGTGAAAGTTATGTTTCAGTGATTCAATCGACTGGAGTAATCCGATTAGAAAAGATGATCTCTAATATACATGTAAATGATCTGCCTAAAAACATCTTGCATTCCCCATAGTTTTTCGCATTTTTTCACATGCAAATATCCGGTTTTTTTTCACATAGGCCAATTTTATGTAAGGGGAATATTTTCAAGTGCATTTTCACGAAAATTGTGTTTGGTCATGATGCAGTTTTAAGACACATTTTAAGACACATTGATATTTTAGTATGCTTTTTATGAAATAGATGAGCCTTGGGCGATTCTACTGATTCATTGCCGTCATTAATTAGGAGGAAATCCTTAGTTTTACGCTTGATTTTTTTTGTGAAATTCATTCGCAATGAATTTTTTACAAAAGTTATTTTTTCCAAATTTTTCACATTTGTTTACAAAATTTACAAATTTTCGGATTTTTCTTGCCGACCATGCACATCCCTGTCATTGTTTCTATAGGATTGACAGGTGTGTCACTACTGCTTCTACACATGTAATTTGAAATTTGAGTCGTAGGTCAACACTGAAGCAGCGGTGCGATATAATGCAGTGCAATAGGAAAGAATTGAGGGAATCTTTGGTTGTGCATTGGCCAAAGGATGAAGTTAACCTAACGAATTTCTTTCCAATGCATTGATTTGCTTCATTTAGTCCACAGGTGCCACTTTTATACAGTCACTGTTAAAAAACCTACAGCCCTCATCATTGCACAACTTTCAAATCAACAGAAGCGTCCACCGTTTTCCATACAGTAATAAATTCACCAGGACTGGCCCGTTTATACATTCTGATCATTGCATGAATGAACGGAGAGGTTTGTCCAGAAGAAAACAAAAAATGTATCGGTTGCGTTTTTTATTGCTCACCAAGGATGCAGGTGGTTGAGGGTGGTCAGGTGATTTGAATACGCCTTGCCTTGGCAACGTAAGCCTAGTGTAGGCAACCCTGTACATGTTGTAGTGCCATTCTATGGACAGAGAAATGGTATGAGGCACTAAGGGAAATGCGGGTGAACGGCCTCGGCGACCCCTGGCGGGCTAAAGCAAATTACATAAAAGTGGCGACAAGGTCACTGTACTACTCGCTTTTGCATAATCTTACATGAATTATGAGCAACGAATTCAAAAATAAACGGCAGGTAAATTTTTCAATTACTGCAATTAGCTGACGAGTACAACAATACTGTACGTTTTGCCTACACATGTATCTCCGTCAATGTATCTGCATGTATCTGCGTCAATAATGATGTATTGTAATATCATAAAATTGGAATGGTTCTGCTGTAATATAATTTACATGTGCATGTATTACAACTCTGAGAGAACCCAGGGGAATTCCCCTTTCAGGGTGGCAAACAAATTCCAAGTATTGAAATTTAGGACTTTTTAGGGCTTTTTTGGAGACGAATTAAGGATTATTTTGGATTTTTTTCAAGCAGTTTCAAACGAATTTTTAGAATGTAGTATTTCAATCTTCAAAGGACAAAAGTAGTGTCAAATTGAACCTGTACAAAGGCTGTCAGCATTTAACTTATATAGTATACAGGTAATCTGACAACAAAATGTTCATGTTGTTTTAGGACATATTTTTTTAGTACTTTTTAGGACTTGTTTGTCACCCTGCCATTTCTCCTCATCTCCAAATTTTAACAATAGCCTACTTAACGTTTTGCCTACGTCCATACTATTACATGTTAAAACGTAACACAAACAGCGTCAATAAAAGACACCTACATGTACATGTATGTAATATCAGAAATTTGGAATGGTCCTGCTGTAATACAAGTTACATGTATCACTTAACCTGAGTGGAACATACAGTTACACATGCAGTGGAAGAAGGAGTCAAAGGATTAGCACAATTTTTAAGAAACACGAGGGTATAATTTCCATCAAAGGATGACATTTTCTGTTAAACGCATATTTGGACAGTGCATTTTCTAAATTTTCCATAATACATGTTTAGGATCCATTCCGAGAATGTTGACATATGCAGCGAAAAGGAGAAATGTGTCTAGGCTTTTGGAATTAGCAAAGCGTATATGGAAATTGAGTAACTTTTTTTTGTGAAATATGTAAATATCGATTTCATGTTTTTCCCTTCACCTCAAAATACCTTTAAGTTCTTGGAATCAACGAAGATAATTATTGAGATTCGCATTTCTTGTTACCGAGCGTATTTGTCTTAACTCACCTCCTTGACTCCCTAGTGAGATGGGCTTCCGAAATAAAAAATGCCCAAACCAAAAATTTGTGTTTCCAAGAAAGTCATCAACCTCGATGCATGCAGTTTAACCAAAAATCCTATAACTAATATGGAGTGTGGCCAATTTTCAGTTTTTTCGTGCAATGTATGCCATGCTGTCAAAGTAATTATGAAGTCCAGTGTTCCTCACTTATCCAAGTTCAGTTAAAGGTGTGAAAAATTATAAAATTTCAGACAATCCTGAATCCCGCTGTGTATATCGGCAATGACAGAAATACAAAATACAGACACTAAATATTGGTGTGATTAGCACAACTCTCTAATCCCCTGCTTTCCAAACCTGGGTAAATTACCTAAAATTGGGTTAGAGTGGTTCTATACACAATTTACACACAATCTATCATTAAAGTGGCAGTATACAAGCAGACTCTGATAAATTAAAGAAAGAAGTCAGCCAGTGCATCTCAATACTCAAACTGTCAAACAAGTATTTTTTTGCAGATAATATAATTAATATTTAACCTGAATTGGGTAAAAGGACTTTCTGATAAGTGATTTTGAGTAAACACAGTCAGGCCGTTTTACTGGTACATGTACACATGTTCCTCAGAGTACTTCTTATTACAATTATGATAATTTTTTTATTTGCATTCAGAAACACATGTATGTCGTTACCCAAAGAAAATCCACCTTTACCCAATTTTGGGTAATTTATCCAGGATTGGCTCTGTTTCTTTGATCGAGCCATAAGTCAGGGTTCACATTCAAATTCCCATGTCGATTACCTTAACATTCCATACCTCTTTAGTCATTTCCCTGACATTCTCTGACAACATTACAGACATTTCCCTGATATTCCCTGACAACTTCACAGTCAGTTCCCTGATATTCTACATGAGATTTTTTTTTAAAACTATGAAAAGTGATGGATTTGATCCCATATTTTTATAAAAGATAATGTCAAAGCAATTGGTTGATGCAAACTATCTAGCTCAATTTCACTGACATTCCCTGACATATTCATTTCCCTTACTTTCCAGTTAAAGTAAGTGTGAACCATAAGTGTATAGTTCATGAAAGTCTAATAAGTGGACAGATAAGAACTTTAAACCACCTTAAAAAGAGAAACTTTAGTAGGCGGATGCACTTACCCACATTTTCTAACAGGTTTATTTGACGAAATGAATATTCAATTTACCCTCTATAAACTGAATATTTTTCACACAATACCACTGTTGCTCAGGACTGAGGCTAACGAAAACGCATTAATTAATTCCTTAACAAAACTTTTCATTCGAGTGACTTCTCCAGTCTGTCATTCTGCGAATCAAAACCGCAAGTTTCAACATTAAAGTTGTGAAACCCTGAATAAAAACTGAAACTTCCGTGAAGCCCTGCATACATAGTCACGCCTTTTACAACATATGCTCACGCCAATAAGATGAGTATCAAAGTAACAAGAAATACGCATTTGTTGAAAATTAGGTGGCTGTTCGTAAAAACTAGCACACATACTCAAACTGAAACTATAAGAATGTTCACTAGAGGGAGAAAGTCAGTCCCATAACCAACTCTTCAGGTAATTAATTAGTACATGCAATAAATTAGGTCAACCATGTCACGAATGGAAACAAATTATGGATTATAATAAGTGCAAACGAGCCTAGCACGTAATCAATATGTAGTAGATGGCCTAATTACAAGGGGTATGAAGTGTCTATTCGCATGTCACATTAACGAGTTTGACACCCATGTACCAGGAACTGGTGTTGTCCAGCAACAGGCAAGATGGACAAATTATTCCGGAAATATAAGCTTGCAGCATGTGTTTGATTGTTGCAATTTTTTTTTGTTCAAGTACTCAAGTAACGCGTCAAACTATTCGTAAATTGTATTTGTTCAGCAATAGTTTTACAATCGTTTTCTTACTAGAAAACAAAGCAAATTGGTCCAAGTAACAGAGCTAGATTCTCCAGCAAGGAAGACAAGTATGATTAAGTTTTCTATCTCTAAACCGAATTTTGCAGACAAATTAATTTGCGCAGAATTTATGCAATCAGGAAAGGTGTTTGTCAATATGACCAAAGATGCAAGGCAGCCTCCATATTAAATTGAATACAATATGCAATAATTAATAAAGCAAAAAGTAATACAAAGGTAAGAGTAAAAATTATATTGAGCTACACTGTACGAGGAATGCAGTGTCAACCTGTTAGCATGCCATTAATTGTCGTAGCATTCCACTGGAGACAACCAGCCAGTTTGAGACTCTGGTTATAAATTTCGTACCCAGATGGCCGAGACATCAACGACTGGGCCCTCGTGCCTGTCAACTGACCGTCTCGGACCATAGATTTGAAGAAATGCCACATTCTCAAAGGCAATGTCATGGCAATCTAAAAGACGTTATCCACCTTCAATAATAAATTTGAGCAAGCAACCTGCACAACTGCCATTTTTTGGTGGTTAGAACAGGAACAGTCAAAGTTTGTACAGGTGCAAAGAAGAACAGTATAGAGGCTCATACAGGTGTCAAGATATAGAAAAGTCTAAAATATGACTTTCGCTTATTATACAATTAGTTGAATAGTGTTCTCTAGCATAGGTATACGCAGATTTTGACTGACCAGAAACAGTGTCCTTCGAGCTTTTGCATAATTCAAGTAATATGCAATTTACTAATGTGATGCAGGAATAAGCCTGTTTACTTCCACAACAAGTGCAATAACATTAATTTTTATGCAGAGTTAACCTTTTATTTGTTTAAAAATAGCGAAGGGTAGCTAGGCCTAATGCAATTTAACTTTAGTAAAACAAAAATTGTAAGCAGCTAAGCGGACGTGCAAATATTGTCATTAATTTTCCCAATTTTCGAACCCCCAATGTCATCATTTGGCCATGAATTTTATCTCATAAAAGTAGTAATGAGGTGAATAATTATTATCAGGGTGTCAACTGGATTTGATATTGCAAATACTTCAACAAATTTTCAACGTTTTTTAGAATATGGCCTGGGCCGTTCCAAGTTTTATGTCATCGCAAAAATAGTGCTTTTTAATTTCGCATACATCCGATACCCTAGTGATGACATGGCCATTGGTCATAAAACGCCAAAGGCGATATTTTTTGCGAGACTGTGTGACAAATTATGAATTGCGAATTAAAAAAAGAAAAGTAAATTTAATGCATTTCCATGACTTCCATGTCCTAAATTTCATTTCATTTCATATTTCAACGACTTTCATGAGTAGAATTTCATTTCATGACTTTTCCATCACTTCCATGACTTCCACTGGCTGAACATTAAGATGATGACATAATATTTGAACGCCCCTAACCACATTTTTATGCAGTGAACCACAATTTTTTGCTGGGCTAGATACAGTAAGATACAGTAAAATTAAGATTTCACGGAAACACCTCAATGATACATGTAGACAAATCATAAGCCAACCTCATTCAGGAACGTTCCAATAAATTGCTGCTAGTCCTAGACCTACACTGTACATGCACATTAGATGCGTTTTTTCGTTTTGGGGCAAATACATACAACGAAGTGGGTATTCGACTAACAACAAAGGCCTGTACATGTAGTGATAGACGATAAATAAAAGATGAAAACGTTTAAATTTGGGTTGAGGATAAAGGCCTAAAATTGCAGGAAGAGTTGCAGAGATTTACTTAACGCTGGGTTTCATCACGACCAGCTAGCAATTAGTTCTCGTACCTTTCGTGCCCAAATGCCCACCAGGCACATTCTTGGGATCGCGTTTAAAATGTTAACCTTTCACATCGCCGTATCTAAAACAATGAAATCATGGCCATCTCACGGAGTGTACAAACGAGAAATCCGGGGCCACCTCCACACCGAAATACCCACGAAAAAACCTGCGCATTTTTCTCCGTCAATTTACGAGGAAGAGGTAGTAGGGTATCACCTGACACCGGGCCTACCAAGCGTCCAACTTCCAGATATGCACTCGTGTTTCTCGAGAAAAAAACAAAAAACAATGGATGACCCAACCGAGCAACGAGCAGTAACAGTGGTCTACTTAAAACCGACAATTAAAAGGGGTAGGACGGAGGTGCAGTACCAGCAGTTGAGAAAATATAGAACTTAAAAAACATTTTCACACGACTCTGACCTGGGGTCAAGCGCAACGACAATGCATGGATGCCGCTCGTTGTACACATTTGCAGTTGTAAAAGTAAAGAACAACATTTTACGTGGACAAAGGAGGATTGAGTGAATTTCAGCAGACCTTACGCAAGTTTGGTTTCTATTGGTCAATTAGGAGGCGGGGGTGAAACAACAAAACGAGCATTTAAAACGTGCTAAACAAAAGGGGGAAATGGCCATCGTGACGAGGCATGCTAAAATGCTATTTTCGAGCCAAACTCCTTTCAAATGTGACAAAAAAATCGGGTTAGCCCTTCCTCCACTCGCACCAACACACATCCGAGAATTCACTGGACAAACAAACTATACAATGGATACGCCAAAATTGAAATAGGGGCGATTTGAGGTACGGACCAAAATTAAAGCCATTCTGCAAAAGGTATATTTTTGTACAGTGCATGTTAAACCTTCGAGGTTTACGAGAAAGAGTTCTCGAACATGAAGGTTTAAACCATTATCCGCTTTAAATTAGATTGAAAACATGATGCCAGCTAGCCCACGTAAAAACATATGTATTGCGATGACCCAAATTCATCGGAGAAAAACGAGGGGTGCATGACTACATCCATGAAATATGTTACAAAACTGCCACTATAACCCCATGCTGTTACCGAGCATTAAAATTAGATAGGGGAAAACTCGAGCTTATACAGTATTATAGGCACTTGTATATACTGCACTAGGCCTCTGCTGACGTCTATTAATGTCAAACATCGATGAAGTTCATCCAGAAAAGGAACAACATATTAGTCACATCCACAAAAAATAACCAAATTGATATTTCAAAGAAAATTATATTTAAATGTTATCCACAGTAATAATTTGCTCTGAAACGTGGAAAATCAGATAATGCAAATCGTGCTGAAATATCATTTCGATCACGCCTTAAGTAGCAAACAATTTAGAAACAAAACAATTCTCTTAAGCCTTGTCCACATCTAGGAAACATTTCCTAGAAACATGGTTTCTGGAAACAGAATCCTCAAAAAGTTTCCACATTTCTAGCATGGAAATATGTTTGAGGAAACATCTGAGGCATTTTTCCTCCAATAAGTTTCATTGCTAGAAATGTGGAAACATTTTGAGAAAATCGGTTTCCAGAAACCACATTTCTAGGAAACGTTTCCCAGATGTCGACAAGGCTTTAGATCCATTCGAGAAATGTTTCAGACCTGGCTTGAATTTAACGAATTGAGTCAACCCCTTGGCAATCTTACCTTGAAATGAAACACTTTTCGATGACTTATAAGAATTGTCTGTGTACTCCACACTAGTTGCACTCACGCTGAAATCAGAGTCATCGTGCGAGAAGCTGGAATTTGTTTTTCCTGCGTAAACAAGTAAAACCAATCAGTTTCGGAATAAAAATACTTGCACGTGTGATTACACGTGGTAACACGTGGTTCACAAGTTTAATTTGAAAGAGGTCAAAGTGCAGCATATGTGTGACGTTGACTGCACAATTAATTATGAATTCAAACTTTTTTATGAGATCATGCAGGTGGTGGTATCATATAATGTATGGTGTCATAGATACGAAGTTACTCTTATGCACTTCTGGCACTTCAACAACACTGATTTGGTTAAATTAAATTTAACCAAGAAGGAATGTTCATGTACTCTACTGCGCATTTGCCTATTGCCTTTATCCAGCCATCAAGCGGACGACAAGAGAATGGCGTGGAATTCAATATGTTCAGAAATGTTTGAAGTGGACGTTACAAAACACCATTGCTAGCTCAAGAGGTTGACAAGCTAGCAAAGCTTTCACCAAATTTCACACTTTCAAATACAAGAGTCTGGAATGTCAGGGTTCTTTTACCTCAAATGAAAGGTTGATTCTTGAACATGCATCATCTAATTTTACACTCGAACCGCATGGCATATGCCACAATGAAGCTAAGATATGGCTTAGCATGTATCATAGTTACATGGGTTATTGTTTCAACGAAATCTTAAGATGACATAACAGCCTAGATGTTAGGTACCACATTGTTTATCAATCAACAAATTACGGATTTATTAGGGAACAACTTAACAATGATTTGAAGCTGCATCTCCGAGCCAATAATGTAAACGAAATGCAAAAGTACACATAGGCCTACTGTACCCTAAAATTTCTTACACTGTAATAATATTATGTTCGTAACAAGTATATAAATCAATTTTACTTAAAAATTGTAGAGTTCTTGTAACAATTTTAAAAAGTCGATTTAATGGCTTATTAGTAAGTTCGTTCAGTCGCACATTTTTCATATTTGGGCTAATCACGCAACGGAGGGTAACTGGTCACATGACAATTCTGGATGAGGTGGGGTAAGCAGCTGTGAATCCCTTTCATAGGAAAGGCAACTTAAGTGAACTCAAGAATGCACGAGCCATTCAAATATTGAAGCGTTCAGGATCATACTGTAGCTAGAATAATACAATACCAAAGAAACCTCGCTGAATTTCTGGCATATTAATTTACAAGTGCACAATTTTTCATAATTCTCAAAACTGGTCATCTCAAATCTTTCGATGTTCCAGCATCATTGTCCATCGAATTGCAGAGATGTGTCTGCAATGGTCATCATTCGTCATCACGTCCAGACTCACCACCCGAGTGAAGCCGAGCATTTACCCAAATAATTACAAATTGGGCAAAAACGATAAGTTTTTTGTCACACAAACTCACATTATTAAAAAACGTGATTGGCGTCATAGATTTGCAAAACTTGATGAAAAAATTATGGTTTTTAACCAAAATTTCATATTATTGATCCAATGTCATCATTCAGCTAAACCCCTTCCTCCGAAAAAAATTACGTAATACTGAAACGTCCCCTAATGAATAATGACAGCCTGATACATCGTGGCACGTATTATCGAGACAGAACACAAAAATTTCATTAGGAAACAGCAAATTTAGATTAGTTCTTTTTAACTGACAATTTCATTATTAATTTCTTCCTAAGAATTACTTGTCATCTCTTGCTTTTTGCGTTAACCATGCAATAACTAGCTATGTAAAATGTACCGGGTATCATTTATTTGTTAAAATTCCCCGACTTCTCCGTGTTTTCCAGGTCTGGGGAGCCCTGTATCGTCTACAACAATACCGCGATAGAAAGTTCATTACGACACATAAGCCTAGGCCTACTTTTACAATGCACGTGCCACCTGTTGAAAGTCATGCCAGATTGCTCAGGTGAAGACTCGAGTAGATCATCGGTAAATTTATACTCACTTTCAGGATCATGCAGCCGTCCATTGGCAGCTCCCATTTTTCATAACCCTTTGTATCGCTAAGGGTTCACTGTATTTCTGGACAGTTTAGCGTTGAGATGCCATTTAGCCGACGCTATCATTTTTCCCGTTTTATAAACACGATCAAAGACGGGCTCTGCGCGATAATCCCGAGTTTTAACTCCAAGCGGACGACAGAACGCGCGTTATAAAAATAGCCGGTGCTAAAAGAAAAAACCGCAACTGCCATGATTATGGTTTAATAAACGAGTTGGTACTGCTAGTCCGCCATGACGCATTCCTGAGAGCAGAAAATACCTGCGGCCAATGAACATTCCACAATGCATACGTAGGGGTCAGATTCCACGTATTCTGCCGTTTCAACAAACGCTCGCATCGGAGCTTCACTTTTCAAAAACTGATCTCCTTTATGATTGTTGCAAAAAATCGACGTTCACGTATCTCATTGGCATACCTGTGCAGCATCGAGAATCCGCACTTTCGCATAAGGAATGTAGTCCAGCTGAAGTTGAAATGGAATGGAACGCGATGCGGTCGTTCGAAAATAAGTTCTGGATCGCGAGAAAACGAAGCATCCGACTGGAAACTCAGCACGAAAAGTTACTTCACACATCCATGATGACCGAGGAAGATTCGCGGACAGCGTAAACACATAATTGACGTTTCCAAACGTAGTAAAAGTACAAAAGTTGGTCCCAGCTGCTGCACCGACTTTCAAAAGAAGGAAGCTAATGGCCAGAAACGAGACGCTTGACGCTAGGTGCCGCCCGTATCGAAGGGGAAGGGCGAATGCACCACTTAACAGCGGCAAAATTTAAACACTGTTATTTTGACCTTATTACCCAGATTGGGATTGGACAAAATATCGATACAGAACCTGTCAAAACAAATACTGTCTCAAGTAATATCCTCACCAAACTAATGCCAGGTGCTGGTCCAGAGGTGGAATAAACCTTCATAATCTGATTTTCGATAATTTTTGCATTTGTTTGTAACGGTCTCACAACTTTTGCAAACTAATATTGGTTGTGACGCAGAAAATTCGGCAAAATACCAAACGCGGAGGGAAAAATATCAAAGTAACTTCCTATCAATGCATGTAGAGGCATACCCCGTTTCGCGTTGCTTCGCTCATGCGTCATGTTGAGATTGGCTCCATACATTGAATACATCTCAGCTGCCCTGCTTTAACGTCAGTTTAACAGCACAATGCTGTTCATTTTCCGACTTCTTTTCAGTGATTTATGAATCGTATTTTGTATATAAGTTCCTCTTCTGTGATTTTATGAATCAGAAACTGTCATAATATGCTGCCTAAAAATGGCAGAAAAGAAAAAAGTGAAAATTCGAACATAGGCCCCTACAAGTATACGAAAACAGCATAAATTTAGAAAAGGGATGCATGGCTATACTGGTTACTGTGTATACTTGAAAAATTTGGGGTCCTAAGTAATTGTGTCTAAGTTTCCTGGGCGCCGAATTTGTGGGGACCGTGCTTATGTCTAAAAGCAGTTTCCAAAGTGATAGGCCCCTGCCACCCACCCCCCCCCCCCAATCTGACCAAACTAACAATCTCTCTAAACCGGTGACAAGGATATTAGTTTAGACAGGTTCTTCTGTACGTAGAATAAAGACTCTTGGATTTGATGAGGCCAGGCAAGTGATGTGAAACGAAAATCGAAATATCGTGAAGCATTGCTTATTACAGTTTGTTTTCAATGCTCATACAATCACACAGAACACATACTTATAAAGAAAATAATGAAATAATCACTGATAGGTAGTTGAAAACTAACTAATGTCATGTTGCATGTAAAAGCGGGGCAGCCGACATATATTTGGGGTTTAGTGCCAATTTGAAACGGACATATGAGCGAAGCAACGTAAAACAGGGTATGCCTTTACAAAGTTTACATACATATCTGAAGTACGTAAACCACATGAAAGTTTGATGAAATATTTGGGAATAAGTTAATAATACGAGGATCTTTGTAGAAAATGTTTAAAAGTGTATGAATTTTGGGGAATGCGTCATCAGCTTATTTTGGAAAAGAGCAAAACATTTTAATGAAAAGACACATCCATCGGTTTTGACAACTTTATAAGGATGAAGTTGGCAACTCGGGACCAAAAAGTGCCACAAAGCAGTCAAAGTTGTTATAAAGTTTATGATGAAAATGGAAGTTAATATGATGACCATACAATTTTTAAACAATTTCAGTTACTATTTGCTTATTCATACACCCAGGTTACTGTGGCAGTTTGCTTAGATCGTTCAACAGCCAAATCCTGTGTTCAACTTAGTAGCAAAAATGTAAACAATGAAAATGAAGCAATAATTTCTCAAATCAAAGTATCACGTCTCATCAAATTTTGCATTTTCATTTGATTTGGCGCCCATATTGACAACTGCAACAAGGTCCTCATCATCCTCCTTCAATCGTGCTCCTAAACACAGAGTGAACATTTTTCAAATAATGATAATATTCACAACTAATCATTATTGATTTATCAATTAGGTTATATTACAACTTACGTATTAGTTCTGCAATAGCTCTTTGTGTTTGCCTTTCTAATTTTTCCAGTTTCTTGGCTACTTCACGTTTAAGATCCCAATCAGGTTTCCTTGGCGCCAAATTTGTCAGATCCTAAAGAATAACAGCAACAACACAAGATCAGTACAAAGTATAATCCCCAGTCAATTCATATATAAATATTCACAGTAGAGCTTAAACCCAATATAATAATGGCAAATCAATAGGAGCAAACATGTAGCACCAAATTCATTAACGCATATTGCTTCAAATTTTTTTTTTCCAAACAGCACCTTCATGCAAAACTTACTAGAAAATTGAAAAGCCAAAGGTAAACTTAATAAATGTTAATTATACATATAAGTTGTACCAGTTTTAAGACAAGACAGCTTGCCAAAACTTTCAAAGTTAAACTTGTGACTGCAGCAAATAAAAATAAGATGCAACACAAGAAACTGATGAATTTGGCTACAAACCTCACAAGTACATATTTATCACTGACGCTTCTTTTCGTATTTTGCTATAGTTGGTGTTGCATGGATAAGTTTCTTATTCTATAATTGCACAAGGGAGTTTGGAAATCCCGTAGAGGGGGAAACGACAGCTCTCAATAACAATGTTCAGTTTCATGCCTGTCGGATAACCGGAGTTCTACTGAGCAAGTAGTTGAAAATTTATTTCAAAGTCATGGTAAATATCCAAAGAAGTGCCTTTCTCGTATAACTTTTCATCAACTATATAAACAGATAAACTACATCTGTCAGAGCAGCCCTGATATTTTATATTTGTTTACCAATCCTTCTATAACCGGCTTTGACTTCGTAGCTTCCAATTCGTCTTTAACTTGGTCTTCAACTAGAAGTTAAGATGAAAAACAATGATTGCAAATAACGACTTTACAGCAGCCTGGTCAAATAAGAACATGCAGGTATAAGATGTAGATAGCACTGGTAAACGTACGATTCGGTGGCTTCACCTTTGGAAGGGTATTCTCCTTGAAATTCTCATCGTGAGGTTTATAACTTCGAAACAGCGGCCTGAGGAGACATTGACATTTTTAATAAAAATGTAGTGAAAGTATACTAGGTTTTGCTGTAAGACAACGAACGTACAGTGGAAGGACATCACTTTTGTTTGACTTTTCCGATACATCTGGATCTGGTTGAGAATCTGCTTTACGTTTCGTAGCTTGCAGCTCTTTAAGACGTTGTTTTCGCTTCACAGCTTCCTCCATTAATTAAATTATCGAAAGAAAACGCGTTAATAATTGACAACTTCACAAAAATCAAACGATAAAACGGACAGGCTTTGAAATGGTAACAGACGTTAATGCGCGCCACCTTTAGGATTGGTTTTCGTTTTGAGAATTCGGCAATGGACCTTGCTTGCTTCGATTGGAGGTGAGAAAACCATTTACTGCGATGCAAGAAACTGCTTTGCCGGATTCATTTTACAGTCAAGATAGAAACAAACTAACAAATTTTCCAGAAGTATAATCCGGGCTCTTGTATACAAGGGCCAGTGATAAAAGGGCATTGACAGACCAATCACAACATGACGTCCAAAAGCATAACCAATCACAATGTTATACGAATGATATCGGATTTTAATTCGCGAGACTTTGATATAAGTTTAGCGAATCAAACGAACAGAACAATTTACAAGCCTTATTATTAGTGTTTGAGGTGAGAGCTAGTACCTCGCTATTTGGCAAACTTGGTCACGCGGGTAAAGGAAATGTTAATAAGAAATCCCAGTTAACCAACTGCGTTCCAAATGAAGACGAGAAGTAAAAATTGCGTTTTTTAAAAATTTAACTACTGTAATGACAGTTTAGGTCATTTGCTCTGTGAGTACAAAATTATTAGTGGATTTATTAACGAGGTAGTTTTCCGAAATGCTTTCCAGCAAATTGGGATAGGTGCATTCATTGACATTCGGCTCAATTGTTTCGTTGCTTGCCTAGTGGAAAATGGATGATAGTGTGAATTTCATGGTTGGCGTTGTTTTGCCGGCTGCTGGTACAGGTGAACGCCTGGGGAATTCCAAGCCGAAACAGTACAGTTTAGTGCTGGGAAAACCCCTCATTTGCTACACCATTGAAGGGTTTGAGAGGTAATTGCTCATTGTTTTAGAAAAGTGGTAACTCCTTGCATCAGTTGCATGTCAAGCTGTTGACAGTTACTGTACGTCACTCTTTTTCTCGTTTTGGTGTAAAATATGCATACATCATTCAGGACCTTTCCAAACCAAGCCTAGCCTATACTAATCACCTGATTGGATCCAGATTAGTGTCCACATCCAGTTGCCTACCACATGCTTTTTTTGGTGGAAATTAGAAAATTGCTGTTCATAGGTAAATTAAGTGGTGTGCAGTTATAAACGAACTAACCTATATTATACTACATACATTGCACAGTATGTAACAAAAGCAAAAAAAATAGAATTTTTCACTGCCAAGAAAAGTAATATGATGGCACGGTATGCCAAGCCTACAATTCCTGGCACCGCATTCGCATATGTTCTGGGAGTCACGATACCATGAATGAAACTAAAATGAAAGTTTCCGATACTACTATCTCACACGGTTGGGGTCATGTGGCATAATACATGCAGGGTAGATGCTAGCCTCAGGGTAGTACGGACAGGTGTAAAACTAAGTAAAGTAGAACCCTGGTTATAGGAAATGTCAGATAATCAAAATCACCATGCAGTTAGTGTTAGGTGTATGAAAAGTAAATGTTACAGCAAAATGCTGAATGCTTTGACTAAATGCCATTCCTAGAATACCATGGATACACAAGATTGTGGTTGTAACTGCGCCCGACTACATGGAATTAATGCGAGAAATCGTCGAAGATCACAACTTCAGTAAATGTGACGTGGTGTCTGGTGCACGCACTCGCCACGCATCAATCGCCGCAGGAATCAAAACTTTCATTTATACAGGTATTAGAATCTTGAATCAATATCTGTCAGAGAATGTTTCAACCTAAAAAGGAACTCGCAGAATATTTTGACCTGGAAATATTTACAGGTTCTAGTCCAGAAGTAATTGTGATTCACGATGGCGTCAGACCCTTAGTTCCTCAAGCAACACTGAAAGAAGTCGTACTGGCTGCAAAACAGTTTGGCGTAAATAATGATACAGCATAGAAAATGATTATCAAAGTTTAGTTGGTGTTTAACCTTTGAACATTCTTAGGCAGCTGGTGCTACAAGGCCTTTGGTTTCTACCGTAATTTCGAGCAGCGAAAATGGATTCCTGGAAAAATCGTTAGACCGTAATAAGTATTATGCTAGTGAAATGCCGCAGGCTTTTCAATATCACATCATCAAGACTGCGTATGAAAAGGTGAGCCTTGGAAAATTATGACGAATAAGGCTGTCTTATGTTTCAAGTGACTAAATGCCATGCTGTTATCCAGTGTACAGATGATGATTTTGATAATGGCACGGAATGTCTGCATCTGGCTCTAAAATATTCGGCTGTTAAAGCTAAGTTAGTAGAAGGGCCTGAAGACCTTTGGAAGGTGCCAGTATCCTCTTTGCTAACTTAGATATTACAAATGTTAGCCTCGCTTCTGAATTATCTAAAATCCTAAGTTCTTGTTTTGCTGATTACGTTTAGGTCACTCATAAAAAGGACCTGTACGCTGCAGAAGGAATCTTAAGAGGTAGCAAATATTAGGCAAATAAGACCATTTGCACATTGTTACCAATTTTAAGAGAACTTGTCTTTCTCTATGCAGAAAAGTCCAATCGAATACTGATCATCACAGACAACAGTCAGTCTGGTCTGGTTGAAACACTACAAAAAACCTTGGATCAAAAATTCTCAAAAGTAAGATTCTGAGCTGAAGTTTGGTCTTGAATTGTTGAATGCAAAGATGACGAACCTCTATTCTTGCCTTTTTTTGTAAGGTAGCAGTTTGCGATTCGAAAATCCGGGAACCTGGAGATTACAGCGATTATGATAACATAGTATTATTACACTACGATATACCAGTCAAGGATCTGTTGAAATATCCTACGAAAGTTGACATCACGGATGGTCTTCCTACACTAAGCACTGATGAAATCAGAGGGACTTTTATTCATGTACTCACCTATACAAAGGAGCCCTTTCCCAGTCTACTAGACTACGAAGAAGCATTTATAGCAGCTAAACAAGTATCTGAAGTCAGAAGAAAACCATTCACTTGTGTCCACCTCATATGGAATGCTGTGCTGGTAAAGTAAAAAAAAATTGGTTAAATTCATTATCAAAGCTTAGCTATTCTGCCCTTATTTTTGGGCAACTTGTTATACAAATTGTACTTGCCAAATTAAACATTGAATAATGATGAGTTTGGTTGAAGTAGAAAAGATTTTTAATTCACGAGGGAGAAATCTATGTTCTTTTGCCCATTACACAAGCGATGACACGTATTGAAAATGTTGCAAATCAACATAATTTATTCTTTTTGTGCTAATCCTAAGTACAGAATAAATAATATACAAACAAATCGTTCATTAAATATATAGCGAGGCTGGAAAATGTAACTTTCACCGACTCGTTTGATATGCGATCTAAGAGAAAATCAACAAGGTATCTTGCTTTGAACGAGCCCCTTAAAGATGAAACAAATATCTTTGGTTCATTAGATGTCTAACGACAAGGATAAAAAGATAACGGACATCATCGTGGACTTGGTACAGCGTCGCAGTTTGGCATTCCATGGACACCTGTTTGTGGTTTAACTTCGAGCTTCCCAAAACTTCCTTTCTTGAGCGGGCAATTATTTTGTTTCAAATTTCATTTAATGCAAGTTTTGAGATGGAACTGGGAAGAACTAGAAATGTTCCCAGAAATAAAATGTTCTGTCTTTTTTATATATTTTTATCATTATCATCATAGAGCCTTTTTCACATAGCGTGAATAAAAGTTTCCTATTTGTCAATACCGGTTGTGTTTTTCAGTCTAAATAAAATGTTTATTAATTTCCAGCCTTGTTTATTGGGGTGTGAGCTTCATAACGCATCAACATCACCAAGTACTTTGTCAACTCTACATTAATTTTGTCTTTTTGGAATGCAATTTAAGTTTTTACTGTTTACGGCAGTCCCTACTATACAACACATTATTTATACAATGAATCCGAAAAATACAAACTGATTCTGTCCTGGAATGTAACTAATCACATAAAATGGGACTGCCAGTATTTTAAAAAGCAACAGATGAAACAGGCTATGTAATTCTGGCTATTAAAACTTGTACAGCTAAAGCAAAGCATATAAAGTTCTTGAATTGACAAATGGTAAATTGAAAGTGCCATGAGAGAAAATGTGACAATATGGATCAAGTTGATGAATTATGAGTGCAATAGCTCCTACTGCATTATGCGCTGCGCATATTTAGGATAATATAGCTCTAGCATGTACATTCTCATTATTCATGTTGCGATAACATACTTGCATATTTTATGGCGGTTTGTTTCAATACTGATTTTTTGACTATTGTCTGATGAATAGGCTCTATACGTCACCCTCCCATTTGTTCACTGCTCCTTCATTTACAGATTGATAAGTCTACAAGGTGTTCAGTGTTCACATTTGTAATGTTAATTATATTATCTGAGCTATGGGAATTTTACATATCATTTCTCTTATTGCATCGTCACAGATAAGCTTGACAATGCACCAAAGAGCTAACTACGAGTCATTGTGCGTATGCATTTGAAATAATACCAGTTACGATTTTAAAATGGTTAACTTCCAGATACATTGCATACTTAGCAGATTTTCATTTTGGTGCACCGGTGGAAAAGTGGCCTCTGTATTGCATCCCTGACAATGTCAGAAAACACAGTATTCCTCCTTATCATGCAGCAAATAAATTCTCAACATTTAAAATCCAAAAATTTCTAAATTGACTTTCTACTACTTGCATACTGGAATCGTCTTTAAATTAGATCTGAGGCAATATCACATTAGCACTCCCTTTCCATCGTCAGCGTCACATATAAGTCTTAGCAAAACCTTTTCAGTTGAGTATGTTCACGTAGTACGTATGCTTGCAAGCTTGGAATACTTTCAGATTTAAATATATAGCACAGTATGAACTTATTAAAAAAAGGTAAAACACTCATCGTTCCAGCCAACAAAACAGCCTAAATCGTCTCCAAAAATGTCCTTAGATTAGAAAATATAAAATTCAACAATTGATATAAAAATGAATACTTGGGCCAAAAAAGGTAAAATGCTGGCATTATTGTAATAATACATAGCTCAGAAGTAAAACTTATTAATCTAAGTACAGTTTTTGTTAAGATTCAGCCTTCGAGGAAGGCAGGAGTAAGGTTTATGAATAATATTCAACTAGGACTGTGGGAGGTTTGAATTACTTGGCTAACCTGCCAACCTGACACATTATCTGCTTCATTGCTTCGTAAAAGTTTACTTAAAATAATGAGCAATTGAGGGAGTATCAGGGAAGGTTAACTAAGAATGTGCAATGACCTTTCTACCAAAAGGTATATCCTCCATCTGATCCTCCGGTCAAAAAGTTCGCCTTTTGCTGAGTCACAACAGCAGAGTTACCCTGCATCATAGCATATTGCGCCGCATTAGGAACAGCACCGGGTGGTGGGGGCTGTAGAAAGTAAACAATGTGCTAGTTAAATACCGGTGGACTAACGACTGAAGTTTCAGATCATCGTAGTACAGAATGGATGCAGGGATGAGTAGCTTCGAAGCATTGTTTTGCCAACTGCTTTTGAAAGTACCATTATAAAGTATTCCAAAGTTACTTACAGGGATAACATGACGTGCAATGCCATCAAATCTAGCTCCAGCATCAAAACTTCCTGGCATAACAACAGCAGCTTGAGTATGAGGCATCTGTTGTGAACATAATGGAATACCACACGGATAGCCATAAGATGCATACGTCGGATATCCTGGTAGAGCGGATGGTTGACTTACCTATAAATAAATTTTAAACAAACACCCTGAGTGGTGGCCAGATTGAAATGACAACAAAATGCTTCACAGCAATAGATAAATGCAAACCAAACATATATTTATAACAAGAAAGGCAACTAAGAGTAATTTTTATCACTTACAGCTACGGAATAAGGTGGAGGTGGTCCCTGGGGATAAGGATATGCACCACCAGGAGGATAACCTAGAAACAAAAAAGTACGTGGCATTTATTGATGTGATAATAACTAAATAATTAACACTTCCTTTATACAGAGTTAGTTACTGCGAGATATTTTTATGAAGGAAATTGCTGGTCGGTATCGTCAGCTCAAGCACATCAGAAGAATAAGGACAATTCAATGAGAGCAAATAAATCGCTCTTATCATTTATTAAATATTTTCCAATTCATTGTTTGTTTGTCAATAATTGTTTATATGCCACATAGTGATCACTAGGCTAAATCAGATTACTGTTCCGATCAATGACTTTAGCTTAGATAAATTTAGAACTACTAGAACTACTAAACGTGAAATCAAGGCTAAAGCTACGAGTTTATTGTACTCAAATTATCTCCAAAAAGAAAGTCAACATTTGTGTAACAGCGTTCTATAAGATCACTAATGTGCAATGAAATTAATTACCAGCATATGCAGCATAAATGGGTGGAGCATTTGGTGCTGGTGTGTAACCAGGAGGTGCAGCATACATGTAAGTGGGTGGCAGACCATGTCCAGCTGGAATTCCTAAAATGCGAAGAAAACGATTAATCAAATTTTGGAAAAAATGTTCAAAATCCATCACAAAACAAGCAAAGTCAAAATAGGGTCATATAGTTTAGAAAATTGCAGTGCAAATTTTTATTCTATCAAAAACTCAATAGGTCCATGCTGTACTGTGGACCCTTATGTGCCAGCCTACTTCACAACATCAGGACATCACAGTTTCAAGAGCAACCATAACAGGTTACATCACTTTGAATGGCGTTTACACTAGCTTATAATAGAGCACGTGTATTTTACAATTACTCCAAAAAGGATAGCAATGAGCAAGTTGAGCAAGTAGTTCGGGGTTATTTTAAGAAATGTCTATATGTACATAGAAAATTAAAACTGTGCAATTACAATACTGTTAGATCTAAACCGTAAATAAGTGTCATAATTATAAGCGATTGGAACTACAGTGTGATGAGTGAGTATTAATTATGATAAAGTTGCTCTATCGGCATAGCATAACATTGTGACATAACGTGGCAATATGTGTCCAGACATTAAACCTGATTTTTGATGACTGATAAGACAAAGTATCACATGTCTAATTTAGTAAAGCACAGTCACATGATATTGTTTGTTTGTTTATGGAATTTTTAACGTTGGCCTATTTTCGCACCCATTGGGCCCATCACCAACGCAAGGGGCAGACTGTCCACCTGGAAATTTGGCCACAGGGAAGAATACGTCCTCCTGAGGGATCTTTAATGTGCGGGAGCAAGGGGGATCCGCACGGGACCTCAGTTTAAACTCTCATCCGAAAGAGCCGCCACACAGGGAAAATCGCCTGCC
>JAQGAF010000787.1:0-40679 GCA_034687865.1 Kryphioiulus occultus | reverse complement strand
AAAATCGAACGTCCGCGTCACGTTACGTAAGCGCATTATGCAGCCGTTCTTTTTTTGCCGCGACTGTACACGCGCGTATACTACGTCATCGTTCGTGCAGCGGCTGTAGCTTCGAAAATAGAATTCCAGTTAGCGGAATCGGTCGAATGTTGCCAAGATTAAAATTCGCCACCCCTTTCAGCTTAATTTTCGCCCTTCGTTTTTCCCTCCCCGATAAATGCGTGCATTGGAAGTCAGTCACGCGCAGTGTTGAGTGCTTTCTGATCCGTCCTCCTTATTTTAAGCGGAATGATCGATACGCAGCCGCTCGACGTATCCATAATTAGACTTCGGGGCTGCTTTCGTTTCGTTTTCCGATATAAAAAAGGCTTTTTCGCGTACGTGTCTACCTCGGAAAAGATCCATTCATTCCGCGGATCCAGCCGATTCAGCCGATCGAAGCGGTTCAAGGAACTGTTTTGTTCCCCAGCCCAGAAAATGACGCTAAGTGGAAAGCTATTTTTACGCTGCAGCAACAGCCACCTTAGTATGAAATATTCATTTTTAATGGGTTACTCCTGAAAAACGGAGGAAGCTTTTATTACGCGTATTCTATTATTATTGCATCACCGCTGTTTTATCAGAGGCGCAGATTATTAAAATTGAACGCGCTTTCTCGGTAAGACTCTCCAGTTTCGAAAATAAATTTCCGGAAATTTGAATCGAAGTTACGTTGCGAACTTGTACAAAAGCTGCCTTTGATCCCGCAACCTTGCGATGCTTGCACAATTTCTCAGCTGTTCTCCAATCGTGACTGACAGTATGAGGGTCATTTACATGGGATAGCTTTGATTCAGTGCTGTTCAAAACTTTTCCATTCATTAACCGAAAACCGCTTCTCAGAAGGTGTTATTACACAATACAGAAGGCGAATAATCATTAGACTATCAACACAAACGATTGAATGTTTAATAAATATTTTTGTCAGACTGTTTGAGCATAAGTAACACGCTGACTGCTACAGTACACTTCTTAATCTATACACTGTTTTGGTAAATTGTATACATTACTGCGTATTCTGAAGTGTGTCATTACCCAAAAACCGCTTCTCGGAAAGTCCTTGCACCCAAAACCACTTATATATCAAGAAGTATAGTTTTACCCAAGCCAGGTAAAATATTCATTAGATTATCAACAGCAATTGACTCTCATAATAAATATTTTTGTTAGACTGTTTGAGCATCGATATTAGTACACACTGACTGATGATCACTGATCTCTTTCTTCTGAGTATACTTCTCATTCTAAACTTTTATGGTATAAGTGTTTTACTATACTTTTATCCAATATTGGGGTAATTTAGCATTCTCCAACGACACTGTACATATCGTATATCAGAACTTCTCGAATTTTTCTGCGAAAATCCTTATTAACTGATTATAAAAGCAGCCTAACGTAGGGCATTAACGACTCTTTCATGGAGAGCATTTAGAAGACGAAATTTATGGAAAGGATAATTGATTAAATGTGATAGAAGCGTAGTGGGATTTATATAACTTAAAATTAAAGAATAAGAAAGAATCTGAAACACGACAGCTTTTGCACAACATCTTATCCCAAGCTTGCACAAGATGCATCCCTATATATTGGTCTCATCTTCCAAATGTTTGTATACATATACACTGTATTATTTTCCCTATTTTAGTGTACATGTGCATCTGCACGTATACACAATTTTCGGAAATCTTGGAAACTGATGTATAGCACCGAAGATGCTCAAATTTATTTCACTGACCCTGGGGGGCACTTTCTTATGTGATGCGGAAAGACCTTTTTTAAGTTTATTTTTCGAAAAAAAATATCGACTCGTATATAAATGTCGTTTACCAGTAAACTGTAGGGTATTGGAGCGAAAACTTGGTATCAAATGTTAAATGTACGTGCAACGATCACACTTGAGCAGTCAGCTCCTTAAATTCATACATAACGCATGCATGCATTCTAACATAATCTGTCCTAAACACGTCGTGTACACTTTGGGCTACAAAATAGTTTTAAAAAATGCTGAACCATGACTAATTACATGTATGTATCCATACACCCATGATTTTTCAATGTGGCGCCATCTGTGTTTGGCAAAAACCCTATATCTCGCCTCTTGGAAATGCTATTGATTTTCGGAAGATGAACTTTTTTGTACAAAAGCTAATTAACGGCACTGTATAGCCAGCCACGCCCTTTGGCACACAATCGTTTCAATGGAAGTATATGGTTGTATTTGCCATTAATTGTGCTCGAATAAAATCGAAGCTGCGTATATGCAGTATATATGTGCATATATGACCAATTTATGGCGAATTGCCATTTGGCATTTCTTCGCTGCCATATTTATGGATTGCACCAGGATGCATCAATTACGACTTGAAATCCTCGTTATCATTCCACGTGTAGGAGATACACCTCCACGTACATGCAGTTAATTAATTTATGCGATGAAAAGCACGCGATTTTGTTATTCTTGACCAATATAAATGGGGCATTTCGATCATTCGAAGCTAATTTTGGGGGGAAAGATGGCCAGCACAAGCTCACAGCCAGAAGCCATAAAACTCAGCGTGCTTAGCCAACACACGTGCCTAAAAACCGTCAACTGCTATATACTTATACAGTTTATTCAGGTGCTCATTAAGCTACGGTGTGCCATACAGGTGGCTGCATCTTTTAATGACAATCCTCGTTGCCAATTGACTGTAACTGACGTAGCTTCTCGTATTCTTATGCATGCATAAGGGGAAGGTTTGTCACCTATTATAATTTCAATTTTTATGATGAGTTCTTATGATGCGACGTCATTAATTTCCATGCATCGTTACTACGAAGTTTTTAATTTTAAAAACCATTCCAGATGTATCATTAGTAATATTGACTTCATCATTGGAGTGCATGGGGTAGGGAGATTTTACACGTACATACTGTACTGTATACACAGGATTGCATTTCCCTGGTATTCTTTACAACTGTTTCTACAGAAGCTGCAAAGAATGACCCATTTACTGTAATGTTTGCAGTTCTGCATGCACTAATAGCACCATAAGGCTGCTTAGTGTGACCCCTGAGTTTTTCAAAGTTCGCCATGGGGCGATAATGTTTGCAACATGTCTCGAACAGTTCACGTGTATTCGTGTCTAATTGGCCGCCATTTTGGATAATGAAACCCATTAGGCTGTAGAATCTTCCTAAACGAATCCTGTCCATAGTAATATCCTATCTAAACTTATGTCAGGTGCCTGTCCCGACTTTGGCCCCCTGTTAAATCTAATAAACCTCCATAAACTGACATTCAGTAATTATTGCACTGACTTCTATTGGTCCCAACAACTTGCAAACTTTGCAATACTGAAAATTTGGCAAAATATCAAACGCGGAGGAGAAAATATAAAAGTGACTTCCTACAAATGAATATATCAAAATTTGGCGCCCCTAAGGATAGTCTTAAGTTTTCTAGTCGCCAAATTTGTGGGGGCGCCATGTTTGTGGCTAATATTAATTAAATCTCTTTAAACTAATATTTGGCGACAGTCCCAAGGATAGAACCTATCCTTTAGACTGGTACCGAATATTAGTCTAAAGTTCGTTTACATTCTATAACAAACCATTGTTATATAACATATTAGTTTTTAACTCTGTTGCACAACTTGTTATCTAACACCCACTCGATTATGTGGGTTGTCAGTATTACAAGATGTTAAATTACATTTTTTCTTCTCGTTTTCAAACAAGGTGTATAACTTTGCAATAGGCCTTAGACATGTTTGTTACAATTGCTTATACATGTAGTGAAAACGCACCTTAATAAATCGACATTAAGGCTAGATCAGATTTGACAGATTTTATTCGTAAGCAATTTCGATTTGTTATTAGGCTCGTCTGATAGATGCACGGCTTTCTCGGTATTACGTATACAGTGAACTGAAATTAAGTTTTCTTCGTAAATTGACGATCGTTTCAGAAATTGCATACGCTTACGAAAGATATCGCAATTGTGCATCTCAAAACCTTTTTTTGATTGCTCGTTTTTTTGTGCTATGAAATAAAAAGCAATAGACGGAGCGTGCACCCATAGCAGTTGAAATTCGTCGAAATCTTGTCGCTATAGTTGACAGCGAAAGCTTAAATTCGAGAGAAATATGATAATGTTTCGTACGTTATAAACTCGATAGAAATTTATTTATCTCACCCCTCTGCAGTCTGTTTCTCGCTATAATATCCGAGTGAAGCCATGCATATGTGCCCCTCGTTTCTCTCCAAACTTCAAGGACTTAATCCGTGTTTGATGTTTGGTGCAACGCCAAATTAACAGCATTGCAACAGCTAATTTGAATCGTGGCAGGGAAGTTCATAAATTAAAGTTATTTTCTGGGAAAAAAATGATAACAGTGATAATAAAACGGCCTTTGCCCTTTTCGAGATATTGTAGACATTTCGCCAGATGGGACATTCTATTGATTGTGACCTACAATGTTACGTGTTTGATAAGATGTTCAAAATGCTCGAACTTTGCATAGTTACTGTAGTTAATTGCTCAATGAAAAATGAAACCAAAGCAATAAAATTTTAATTAAGACTGGAATCTTTTATCAACTTAATTCAAAATGTTGTTGATTTTTGCCCACAGATGGCGATGCTCGAAGATCCTATGCATGCAGATGCAACGCCATCTCTGGCCACAATCAGCAGAATTTCAGACAGTTTCGGTATAATTGATTGGGATGTGTGAGCAAACGAATTGGATAATTTTTAAAACCAATTTTGTAACATCTTCAGTAAAGACACGCATGATATCTTATAAATCTTATACAGAGTGGCAAAGAAATTATGGAGTCTAGGAGAATCTAGGAATTTAGGACTTCTATGATCTTTGGAAACAAATTAAGAATTATTTTTAGGATTTTTCACACAGTAAAATTTTTAGAATGATATTAAAAGAACAAAAGTGGTGTCAAACTTCACCTATACCAACTACCAAGCTAAAGGCTGTCAGCATTTAACTTAGTACATACATGTATGTATTCTGACAACACAATTTACAGGGCGTTTTAGGACTTATTTATACACATGTATTAAGAATGTTTAAATGACATTTAGGATTTTTATTTTTTGTAGTACTTTTTAGGAGTTTTTGGACTTGTTTGCCACACTGCTTATAGAAGTACTGTATTGCTTTTTGCGCGTATTTCAAAATCACAAATTCAGTCTGATGTTGAAAGTGATGGTGCACCAAAAATATCGATGCATATTGTATAAAACAGAGGAATGCATCTTCTCCAAATAAAAATGGAACAGAGGATGAGGCATAATATGACGCATGCTTTATCGTTCATTAAGATGCATGCATCAAGATTTTTTTACGTAATGCCATGTACCAGAATTGGGGTTGGAGCAGACGTCCTTAGTGCAAACAAAAACTACTCAAATGTGATTTTGCAAGGCCCAAGGGGTCTGAATGTAAAATCACCGATTCGAGGAAATTTAATCAGCGATTAGAGATGGTACTAACGTTCGTGACTAAGGCCAAATTGGACTTAGCGATCCGTTAAAAGTTAATCGTTCCAAAGGGATAGTAAAGACGTAATGGCTTGTTGTAAACAGACATCGTCAATTTAGCAATCATGGATTTTTTTTTGAAAAAAAAAATGTTTATGCAGATTGAGTGGATTACGAAACTTTCTGATATAGCTTGGAGAGATCATTTCGAAATTGCAAAATGGTCGAAAATCCAAGAATTCCAAGTGGGTAGTTTTTCATATTATTAATTATTGTTTCGAAACGACTAAATCGATTGTGTTCGGCATATACTGGAGGATTGCAACATGATGCTTAGCAACATCCATTTGCTTTATTGCCAGCGTTATATTTCATCGCAAAAATCGAGGAATTTCGAGTTAACAATTTCCAGGAAATTTTCTCGAAAATCTCGTCTATTTCATATACAGTATACGAGGCCTTCTTAGCCGAAGAAAATATTTCTCTTAAAAAGACCAAACGACAAAAAGCGGGCTCTCTTGGAAATAAGGAAAAGACGGCAATAAATCGCAGTTTCTTAAATTCTGGGTAAAGCCGTATCGGAGGTGCGGTTTTAATTTTCGAGAAGAAAAAAATTTGCAATTATTCATCGCCATGCAGGCTTATGCAAAAACCACGCGAGAGTAATTGCCGAGTTTCTGCGCAGTTTTTTATTCGCCGGATTTCGAGCTAATCTGTCACTAAGTCGGTTCGTGCTAACCCTTTACAAGTGGCTTCATTTTTCACTGATTGTGAACTGATAAATGGAAGACTGTCATGATTGCACGGACCACTCGAGGCCTCCGTACTTGGTCACCTCCACAAATGGGGCACTTTTCAATGTGTGATTCCAACGCGAATACAGTGTAGTTTTTCGTTAGATTTCGGTGAAATCTGCCTACATCAGTAAACAGTCTCTGTGTATACTTGATGTAATGCTCTCCTTTTTACGCTTTATCGTGGTTTTACATGAGTTCAACATCTTTATACCCAACATGCACAAAACTTCTGAGCGTCCTTTTGTTTGATAAATTATTATACATGTACTACATGTATAACTGCAAAATTAATTTTTACTTTTTAAAATGAGTCGTTCACCATATGAATTCGGGCGCGTGCGATTTTGGATTTCTAAAATCATTCCTTTCATTAATTTTTTTATCAATAAACGATGGAATTTATAACCTTGAAAAAGAATATGCCACTGGTGGAATTAGTCCACAATTTTGTAAAATGAAATAATATTAATAATTAAGGTAGTGCTGTGGAAGACATTTTTGAAAAATCAAAAGAAATAATGAATTTTTAGTGTATTTAGTGTATTAATAACAATGCAAACACTAGTGGTTGAAATCACTAGATCTTAAACACTGCATTTTGGTGGACTTCATCTTTCGAAATTAAAAAAATATATATATATATTCATAATGATGGAAACGCTGTGAGGAAATTTTTTTTCAAAAATTTGATAAGCAGACAACTACGCTATTTATCATTTTGAAAAGCCGTAAGCGACATTTTGTTTGTTAAATTAAGTAAACGGAAATAATGCATGTTACGTGAATTTTATTGGAGTTTTTATAATAAATATTATATAGAAATGTTCACAAAAAGTAGATCAAAAATACAGCTTTTCTAATACTTTCTGAGATACTTACTGAAATACCAATCGAAATCGTTGTGTCACAACAAATTTCCAGACTTTACATGAATTTCCCTGACATTTCCCTGACTTTCTCAGACCCAATCAATTTTCCTAACGGCCACTCACCCTGATGTACATGTCATTAAAGCAAAAGAATGCACAGAATCGTTTTAGCTTCACCTTAGCATTATAATGTAGGTAACAATGAGGGACTCTTCGTGTTGTTACCAATGTTACTTCGTGCTATTCCAATGTTTTTCCAAAGAATTAACCTTTTGCGCAAGTACTGAAAATTGACGGTTTGTTGGAAAATTGTAATATTTACGAAGTAACATGTGCACGTACTCGTGAACATCATAAATTCTCGCATTTTAAATGAGTCATATAAAATGGGATATGGATGCTGCCCATGGGAGTACATCACAAATCATGAAATGCGAACACCTCTGGGCCCAATCCCGAGAACTAACGAAAAATGATGTTCTTTTCTCTTATATTTACACAATCGAGATTCCATGAAATTGTCTTTGGCTCGAATTTGTGCAAACACAAAATTCGGGCACTGTATACGGTATATGACGAGCAAAGATTGCTGCAATCATTGCAACTGTTAGCAACAATTCGAAAACTAAACTAGAGCTAGCATTGATCAATACGCTCAGCTCTTGCTTTCCAGATAAAACGGATTCAAAAATATTTACTCGGTGGCGAATTCCTCGGAATTTGTAACTGATCCGAACGCTTTCCATAGGAACGTGATGACGCACTTCATTCCAGGTCAAGATGGAGTAAAAACGATGCTGAAATCAAAACGATTTACTCGGAATTCTGGTGGTGCAATACACTGTAAGCCTACAGTATTTGGTTTTCATATCGAGCCTGCACGAATCAGGTATACAATAACAACAATTGTGCAATGAATGTATAAATTCACTAAATTCCCAATCCTTTATCCAGGGTGGAAAAAGTAAATATCGGCCATAAACATGTATGGCGTATTCCATGTATGGTTTCACCAGAAATTGTTCACAAATGGACCAATATGGCCATACAAAATATTATTGCTTGTCATTGCTGTTTACTCTACTTGTATCTAACTACAGTGTATCTCAATTCAGATTGTTACACTATATAACCATACATGTACATCATGGTCTTACATGTATATGTCTGTGTATTGTTTTATATGGCCATACTTATTAGTACTGGACAAATATACCTATATAATTATATCGACCAACATATCTAACGATTTCATACAGTACATGGCTATTCCTAGAATAAGCTTGATAATACATGGTATTTCGATAATTCTACTTTACAGATATTGTACTGATACTGATATTGTTCAGAAATGTAATAAGAATCACTATCATGCATATATTATAAATAAACAGTGATTACTATTAAATGATAAATAGTATTTACAGATTAATGGTACTCAAGTTTAATTAATGTAAACATGTGCCAATATGGCCACTTACGCAGTCATATATGGCTTTATTTCATGATGTCGTACAGCATTTTCTGTATACTGTATACATATATGTGACCATGTATGCAGCTCTATTTGGCTTTATCTCATGCAGGGTTCCCCCAGACCTGAAAAACCTGGAAAAGTCAGGTCAGTTCAACAAATCAATAACAGATTTTGCATATACATGTATCTAGTTATTGGTTATGACAAAATGTTTTCTTGAGAAAAGATGAGTACTATCTCCTGTTTATATGTTCTAAGCAATAAATAGAACATTTGTTCATTTGCATGTCATCTTTATGCATTTTGTATGGACAGGGTGGTCAGGCAAATCTGTTTTAAAACCTGGAAAAGCCAGGGGAAGTCAGGGAAGTTGAATATGACATCTCTGGATGAACACTGTAATTATGTTTTCTTGTATGGCGATTTCAGTATAAGGCCATACATGCATGGTCTTATGGAATGGTCATCATTGCCTCATGCCTGTTCATATATGGTCCTATACATTATATGGGCATATTAAACTTTTCCACCCAGGTTTGCAGTAGTATATTTATTGACGGCTGGAATGGCCATTGGTCACACATTTCGCTGACCCCTTCCGCGCCCAACGTTCGAGGGTTCGTGATTTTTCCGTTGATTTCTGACCTTTAACGCTTTGTCAATTTCATTGGAAATTTATGGTTTGGAAACTTCTGGTATGGGCTGAAGGCTTTTTCTCGAAAAACTGTGATTACGACCATTTATCATTGATTTTTTGTCTCTTGTACACCTGTGCGAATATATGTTTGATGTCAGACGAAATATAATTGCTCTTGCGCACAAGGTCAGGGCCAGTTAGGGGCGGGTGTCTAGCCGGACATCCAGTTAGCGGAAGCGACCACTAAAAAACCAGTGGAATGTCTAAGGACGGATTCCCAGAAAGCAATGGCTGACTGGCGGCCAGTCGTTTGGGCATAAAAGAGCAAGGGGTTCAAGGGGACAAGTGCATTCAATTAACTTACATGGAACTAAAGGGGCTCCTGAAGCCGCCATCTTCAATTACAAATTTTCAGACACAAATGTGAAAAAATGACCAATGCTGAATCTCGTTCGAATCCTAAGCGTTTGTACCCAAGATGGCAGTCAAGTTATATTATAATAATTGTTAGCCAATTTTTGTTTTGTATGGTGCATGTTACTGTTGCACAGTTAGTATTGTAAAAAAATTAACCTGCATGTCTAAAACAAGTTTTCCAATTCATGTGTTGGGACGTTTACGTATTATGTCATCATCTTGAGTTAAAAGCTATTATATGTGATCCTGTTTTGCAAGAAAAAATACGTTTTTTTTTCGAAATGACTTAAAATGAAATGAATAAAATGACTTTATTTCTGGTGGATTGGAAAAGGAGTAGATGAGATACATACCGTACAGTACATGTACAGAAGGTGAACCTGTACAGAATCTGTTATATCTACCCTAGCTGAGGGATTCGCCTGATATTGCTCATCTTATTTTGACTATGAAACAATTACTTTTCAACTTTTGACATCTGTGTGATTTGTCTATGAAATTACATGCATTATTTTTGGACTTTTCACATAATTTCATTAGCTGTGCTATGCACGTACTAGTAGTCAAGATGATAAAGGTTCTCGTTCGAGGAAATCTCAAAGATGGCACGGGGGAGCTTATTTTAATTACGAATTATAGGGTGCATGTTGAACTTACTTGTCACACTTGGCTTGAAAATAAATTCATGTGCCAATGGTTAAGTCACTGAATCATACTTTTGTAAACTGAATGCTTCGAATTATTAACAATTATGAGAGATTTACTGCGAGTGACTGATAATTTATATCTTCAATGACGTCATGTTTCTCCATAATATTGATCATTCATACCAATCCTTGAATGCATTAATTCAGATCTTGTTGTCAACCACCCTTATACCTTGAAGTTTGCACGTAGGAATAAGTGAGATTACGTGACATCAAATACATACACATGTTTTGAAGCATTATGTACAGGTGGTGTTATACGAGTGTTCACAAACGAAGCAGTTTTACCCTGAGAAAATAGTGCTGATTTCGAATCCGGGGTCAACATTTGACCGACACAGTCCTGTTGGACTGGTATGTCGCGTTTTATTGAGATGAAGAGATGAATTAGAACGAACATGCACTTTCTCAGATTGCTTGCAAGTTTTTGTAAAATGAATGTTTCGAAGGCTTTCCAGTATACAGGGTGTTCGTAAAGACCTTCCGTCATTCCAAAAATATTATTTTTAAAACTGTTACTGTTACGAGGACCAAATTTCGTAAAAACAAAGAACTCATTTTACTTTATTCACAGGAATTACCAGCAGGCGGCGCTATAGTCGCTAGAACCTAAAATGGGGCCTACGCAGGGATAAGCCCAATGTATTTTCTGGTACAGTTTGTCATGCTTCAAATTACCCACAGTTAAAAAGAAAATTGAATCCAAAAGAGATTTCCAAACTGTAGAAAAGCATCTGAGGTTGTTCGCAGTCACTAAGCTTATATTCTTTTCCGAAATTGTACTTTACACTGATTGGTGATTTTATGACGTGATGCCATTTGCCATGACGAGGGTTTTCCTATGCGCAGTTGGCAGACAAGTCCTAAAAGTCTTAAATATTAAAATAAAATAATCCTAAAACGCTCTTACATTGTGTTGTCAGACGATCTGTACTAAGTTAAATGGTAATAGCCTTTAGCTTCGTATACAGGTGCAGTTTAACAGCACTTTTATTCTTTTAATATGATATTGTAACATAAAAATGAATAAAGATTGAAATACTCCACTCTAAAAATGTGGTGGAAACTGCTTGACAAAATCCTAAAATAATCCTTAATTTGTCTCTAAAAACTCCTAATAGGTCCTAAATTTAAAAATTTGCAATTTATTTGCTCCCCCTGTATGTGGATGCCATTTTCGATTTCAGCGATTACAGCTCCGCCTGCCGGAACTTCCTGTGAACCAAATTCCCGAAATAAAAACTTTAGGAGTTCTACCTTTTTCCAAAATTTGTTCCGCTCAACTCTAACAGTTGTTTTAAAAATTAATTTTTTGTAATGAGGGTATAGGGCTTTACGATCGCCCTGCATGCAGTTGTAAAATCAAGATGGCCGTCCCAGTGTAAGACGTCATTCGCCCCTCGTCCAAATTCTCTGTTTTTATTTGTGAAAGAGTTTCCTCTAATTTAAGCCCTCGAAGTTAAAGGCAGGCGTCCAGCTGCGAGATTTCACAGCACTGCTTAAAAAACGACATTTCTGAGCGTTTACATCATCTTTGTGTTTCACCTATTCTCGTTCAAAGTTGCTACGTCATTGAACTCCTTTGCTTGTGATGTCTAATCAACTTCTCCAAAATAAACCCCGAATCGTAGGCGTTGGTTCGCACCAGGATTTTGGCACACACACCAAGCTCGCCTAAAGCGAAGATAGACAGACGCTTTTCCTGTACAATGTACGCGTACATTGTAGCTGCCTCCCAGTTTTTATACTGGGAATTGTGCCAATCACTTAGGGGATTCGTTGAATTAACAGAAAAAATGTTTTACCATTTTAGGCCAGATTCAAATTCATTAGCTCAGCTCGTATAAGGGCTTCTTTCTTGAGATTTTTCACGTTTCTTCGACTGCTTGGCGTCACATTATTCTGGCAAACATAAGATCATGATGCATGGGTGGGATGAAAATAACAGAACTGGGACGAAAATATTGGGTGTTTCGTTTTTTGAATGAAGAAGTCGACGTGCTTAACCTATATTTGAATCCCTTGGGGCAGTAAACATCAGGGTTTGGGTTTAGCACCCAACAGACATTCAAGTATTATGTCATCGTCTTAGGGGGTTAACCATATGATGGCGAAAGTAAGGGGAGAGGTGGTTTGGCTATAAACAGGATGTCTACTGGTCATGGAACTAAAGGAAAAGTTATGAAATTCAGGTCTTGGAAATCATGGAAATGTCATGAAATTTACACCAGGGAAACAAAATAAAATTTGAGTTAAAATTCACCATTTGTCATTCAGTTTTGTAACAAAGATTTCGCCTATGACGTTTATTTGGTCAATGATGCCATTTTGAATATGGGGCCATTCTAGATTTATGTCATGATTGTCATCACTAAATTGTGATTTTTCTTGGGCGCCCGCAGGGTGGTGCAAAATTTAGTGACGTTATTTGAATCAACTTTTGACGATGCTAATTCCAAAATTAATGGTAAAAGTCCATGATTACGTCATTCGAAGGGTCATATGCCATGCCACCTAGCGGCCATCGCAGTTGAGAATGACACCAAATCACAAAATGACGAATAAAGAAAACAGAAATGTTTATTAGTACTTGGAAAAAGCCGTTAGTAGCAGAATGGTTTATTTGGATCCATACTATTGGTCTTATTTTTTGCATGCCACCAGACGTTGCAATTTCTCCAAAAGGGCATCCCTACTAGAAATTCAATTAAACAATGATAGTGGTGCAGGGTGGATCAAAGAAACGGGAACTTTTAAAAGGTATAAATAAGATCTGTGGGATGTACATGTATAAAGATATAAAATAAGGAAGGGTCATATCGTCTGTTATGTACTAAACCCCCTTTAAGGCGTATGTGGAGCTTAAAACTTAGACGTATTTTAAATAAATTGTATTGGGTTGCGATATTGTTGGTTTCGATTCGAGAGATTTTAAATAAACTAGCACACGAAGACATATTTTTTCAGAACTACCCATACACAACTGTAGATCCCTGCTTTCCAAATTTCACATAAAATGATTAACGACAAATGAAATCTTAAGTGGAAAACATACATCGTTCCAAATTTAGCAGTCTTCTTTGAAATGATTCAACGGTTCAAACGGGATTTATTTTTCGTCATAATTGATATGCCATATCCTCGTACAATGTTTGTCAAATTGTCGAAAGGACGCTATCAGTCCCATACCAAGAAATGCTCCTGCCTACCCAATTATATCGGAAATTAATACCCTGCAGTGCACTTCCCAAAATAGTGCCTTATCTGAATGCTGATGTTATAAAATGCTTATCGCTTTATGTACATTAAGTATATTGACACTCATGCACACGCTTTTTGGGCTTTTCCATTTTTCCTGTAAATACTGTGAAGTACAGCGACCTGCTTATCAGCTGATCAATGTTAATTCCCGTTGCTTTCGGTTTGACAAACGCATTTATTTTACTCAGAATTTAGACGAATTTAGATTTAAAAGAACTGCGATCACTCCAGCGCCAGACATGGCATGCCCACCTGCACGATGCGTGTACAATGTAATTGTTATCATTTTTTTTTAATATTTCGTACGCCCTACTTTCATTTCCTAGTACCATATTTCCAAATATAGTCACATCCTACACAATTCATATGAAAACGTACCTCACAACAATCCAAAACCGTATATCACATTAGATTTTGACGACAGAAATCTGCATGCAGATGTATCACGTATCGCCAATATATGCATAATATCATTCGAGCTCTTTATGACGAGGGCAACAAACTCTGGGTATACATGCATTTTACATTAAACTCTGCTCCAAATGTGTACAAAATATTTATATTTCAACCCTTCTTGTCTGGTATAGTGCTAGACCAACGATGGCGAAAGTTTTACAAAATACCAAATCATAGCTTTTTTTCCCACATTTAATTCCGTTTTAATATTTTGTGCAAATCATAATATATGAATGCCAAAGGCAGAATTTTTTACATGATTTAATCACAAATTATGAATGTTAGCCAAATAAATAAATAAAAATCTAAAAAAAATATAATTCCTGAAAATTTCAAATAATTCCAAATAATAATTCCTGAAATATTCCGTGGCCCTCTATGAGAATGCAAGAATGCAATAATGACGCCTGATCTAGCTGTCGCAATTTATCGTTTTTATGTTTTTCTGGTTTTTATGTTAAGCCTAACTTAATCAACCTTAACCTTACCTAAAAACGTAATTTCTTTATTTAGCTGCCCCTAACCGTCAGGTAATCACTGCCAGCCTACGAGCCGTTAGGAGAAGTCCGCTTTCTCGTAGTGTCCATTGCGGAGCAGGGCATAATGTAAGGTACAACTCAAACTCCGTTTAGTTAATCAAACCCTAGGAAACGATGCAAATCGGACTTTAAAAATTGCTCATGACTGCATTTTGTGTAAGTGTACTGTACGTGAATCACGAATTCGTGATAAAGCATTTCCCCTTAACACTTGGGATCATACAGGGATTTCAACATAATTTTGATTCTGGAAGGCGTGTGGTAAATTACGATTATATTCACAAATATGTTGAGCATTCGGCATGGGGGTGGGGTGTGAGCTTTGCATCCTCGCATGCGTAAGAGGGAAGTTCTTTTCACCAATTTTAAAAAACACCAAGTTTCGCTCAAATGGCACGTGATTTCAATGGTTGATGAGGTTCAGGGCCAGGGATTAAAACGAAAACACTGTTTTTATGCCCAGGGATTACAGTACGTTTGGGGGCAAAATGATGTTAATGAAGAATCTCAATCGATTAACGATCCAGATGGTCGTGTAATCACGTATGCTTAAAAGTGAAAGGGTAATTTATGACTAGTTAACGTTTCATTAAACTGTGTCACCGTGACATTAATATGTAATTTGCACCTGTCGACGTCAGTTGCCTCTCCACTGCCAGAAATGCAAGCAGATGTGTGAAAAAGCAGTGGGATAATACAGAAGCTAAATTTAGTCTTCCTAGAAGCGGGCTTGCAGAGATTTATGGCCCAAACTTCGGTGGTTGTGTTGCCTGAAAAAGCCTGCCTGCCTGGTGTGGGATAAATTTGTAAACAAGTTCCCAGAACTGATAACCTTTTTTGTCACCCCTCTCATTCAGCCAAATACCCCACGTTCCGTCAGGACATCCGAATTGCACGTACAGATCGTTTATGGAAAGAAAAATGACAATCAAACTGTAATTAGTTGATGTGTGATCACGCACCCTGGATCACCATGTTCATTTTACCCTATCCCCCAGAGATCATTTCGACTTATAATCCCTTTGTTCGAAATTCTTAGGAGATCGAGGTCAAGCGATTGGCCATTAAGGCCAAGGAGGTTCGACGAGGGATGGTTTCCCCAGAAATACTTAAGGCTGATTTATTGAAGAGCTTTTCATATCGATGTATTAATTTACAGCTCAATGCACTGGAAATGGTTGTATAATCTTCATGCCCATTAAGCACGCCAATATTTCAACACGACACGGTTTGGTAATATTTGCAATTTAATTTCTGAGAATTAAAATCGAAACCAATATCTGTCAGATTCGCTTTTAATTTCTGGGAAAGTCATGAATTTGATATTTGAAGGGTGCCAAACTACAGTAGAAAATGTGTTTTATGAACGTTTTACAACGTGGATACAACGTTTTTGGGGTGCACAGATCGTGACACTTAAACATTGAAGATAGAAAACGTTTTGCAAAAATTTTGAACAACCCAAATATATTTCATTGAGTACTCATTTCCTTTTCCTTAATATAGCTTCAATGTTTTACAACGTTTGAACCTATTGGTTTTTGTGCTAATATAAACTTATCCAAACATTATTGTTCACTAAACCGTTCTGTTTTCTCTATCCTGAAAAGTTGATTTCCAGGCATTTAAACGATTTTTTTCAAAAAACTATTTTTCAAACCTTTTCAAAATCTTTTCAAAAAATTCACCTTTACGTAATAAACGTTCATAAACAGTTTCTTGTGTCATGTAGGGCATGATTTTATTTGCCAATAGGGTCGAATTTTTGACGACCATCTTTTGAAAACTCGCTTCTGAGTTTTTTTTAAAAACACTGACTGGGTTCCATGGATTCCCATGGGCTCAATGATAAATAACCTTCGTTCATTTCCACCCTAGCAAAGTTTGCTTTAGTGATTTTCATCATTGTTCTCTGAATATCCGCAATTATTAGGGTTGTTCTGCAGAATGGGCCCAGCTCTGCCATAGACACTATGATAAAGTGGACTTCTCCTAACGGCTCGTAGGCTGGCAGTGATTGCCTGGCGGCAAGGGGCAGCAAAAAGAAATTCTGTTTTTAGGTTTAATAGTCTAGGTTCTCAATCATTTCATCCCCACTATTGATTGTGTAGGATGGTCCATACAATCTATTAAGCTAAAAAAAACCACATACATGTAATGTATTTTGGGGCTTTAGTCACTTTCAAAGTTATAGTTTGGCACCCATCATTTATACATGTACTGTACATGTAGTTGAAGCTAATTTTTCAACTACGTGAGGATTCTTTTTAACTTGTGTTATACAGATGTGCTAAATGTTTTTTGCTTACAGGTTAAAGAATGATTGCAACAGACCCCTTGCAAAAAAAGCACATCGCCATCTATCGTGCATCCAGCGCAACAGAGTTTAACTATGACGAAAAAGCTGAAATTGAATTGGAAAACTTTCCCATTTATTGATGGTGAAATTTGTACATGTACATGTACATTTTTCTAGTTTCTCTTAATTTCGTTCAGGTTTAATAGCTGAAGTTCAATGCTCTTAGACCATTTAAATCAATATTTAAAGCTTGAAACTATTCCTTTCTTTTACACGTCTGGAATAATTCGGTCTTTTTCGGTTATAAATATTATAACCACGAGCGCCATAATAATTTACGATCGTTTAAATCGTTAAAGAGCAACAGGATTCCAAGTACACCCGGCTATAGGCATTTCTCGGAAAAAAAATGAATGACTTTTCACGTGTGTGTTCGTAAGTGTGATAATGAACTGGCTAGTCCTAAAATACTATAATAGGCCTCCTGATAAACCTACTATTGGAAGGATTGGCACTTGATAAATGTAATCCGACTTTTTTTTATTTGAGCCTTGAATCGTGAATACCTGCTGCTGCAACATTCGTCATCGTGTGACGATGACATTATGTAATTGCAGTTGCATTTGGGAAGGAAGGTCATTTGGGTTTGAAGGCCACGTCATGACTGGGATCGCGAACCAAGCATACGTATGCATGATGTATCTCACTCAATCAGCATTAAATTAATATAAAATTATCTGAGAATCTGGCCACGGAGCCCCACATTTACATAACCGTTGAATTAACATACCTGTATATGTACATGCTTTGCAGGGTAAAACCAGGTGGCATTCCTGCGTTGGGACTAGGGAATTAATAATTGGAATTTCCAGATGAAACATTAATAGGAAATTTCCACCATACAAGGACGAGGATTTTAAAGTTTGGACGTGTGTGGCGAGAAAAATTACTGGAAAACGACAAAATGCAAAAAAAATGAATCTTCCAAGGATAAAATATGGGTTGGTATAAGTTCAGTGAAATGGACACGTCCAGTAACCTTGATTTACTGGGTAATCCAAAAACGACAGATTTCGTTTCAATTCTCACAAAAAAAACCAATAAAAAACCCCAAAAAACTTGGTGACATTGAAATATTATGTCATCACTTTTTGTGATTTGAACACCCCCCCATATGTCATCATTTGTCAACACTTTCAGACTCCCTCTCCCCATTGAGAAGACATACCGTACATGTACATGTAATTATTGACCGAAAAAATTGAAATAATATTTTAATTAAAATTATAAATGTGCACTTACACTATAACAAAACGTGATATATTGCAAAGTTATACAACTTGTTTGAAAATTAAAAGAAAAATGCTATTTAATATGATGCTACTTGTACAGTATGTACCATTTCTTCCTGGATCAAAGGACGTTATAAATCTGGGTGTACACTTTATGACGTCATCCATGTACATGTATATAAATTGTTATGGAAAAGTAGTTTTAGATACTGTAACAAAGTTATATAACTTAATTGTTTGTACATGTACACTGCTATAGTGCGAGAAGCATGTTACATAACATTTTTCCATCTCATTTTGAAACAAAACGTGTTATATTGCAGAGTTATACAACTTAGTTGAACATGAAAAGAAAAAAAATTATTTCACATCGTGTAGTATTGATGACCCACGTAATCGTGTTGGTGTTATTTAACAAATACATGTAGTACAATACTTTCTTATAGGCCTATTACAATGTCTTGGGATATACACTAGTGAAAACCCCGCTTAATTTAGTCAAATGAAATCCTGCATCATATGAGTTCCAGTATATTGACTAAGGTGGTCATGACGTCAACCCAATAACGTCAGTTAAATGACGATTCACTCTCCTAGTTTTAAGTGAGTCACCCTTTTGGTTTACTAACGTCACTATACTGTTTATTGACTGCATGGCAGGTTGGTGTCAAATATGAAAGCCCCCTTCAGCGATGAGTGTATGTCCCCCTCTATTTGTCTTTGACACTCAACTTATAACTTAAATTCCCTTCTTTTTCCACGAATTGAACGAAAGAGGGAGATAATCCCCTTTATAATCCTCCTTTTTTAAAGGCATGTGCTAATGAGTTCGTCTCCCCCATATTATTTGTTCATGTTACAACACTGATTATGTAACGTAACAGCGTGCCATACTCCTTTTTACGCGCCAAAATCGAACGCTGAGCGCCCCCTACCATTCCAATTTCAGTTTTTCGTCGTAGTTCGAAAAAAAATTATTCGGAACGAAAGAAGCTGCTGTTCTGTTTGGATACAAACATCGGAGGATTACCTTAGATAAACAAAGTTTATTAGGCGAAAACGGCATTGTAAATCAAGTGTTTAAGTGTTCGGTAACGGAATATCGTGAACCATAAAATCGGGTTCATTCGTCCTTTGTGAAGAATCAGTCTGTGAAGACTGCGTCGATGCGTTAGATTCGAAACCTGTCTGTACAGGTGTGTGTTGTTCGTAAGTGTACTTCTGCTGATTGAAGAACTGATGCATTTCTTCCACTGGATCGTTTTGATAATATAAAGACGGAGGTGCGAACTCTGCCACCCTCTCTTCACGCTGCTTGTCTACCCATTCCTTTTGTGAGGCTGCGAAAGAACGGACCATATGGTAAATTTGAGTCATTGGACACATTCTAATTTATAGTTCGCATGCACGCATTCCTGCATATTCATTCAATTCAAATTCATTCATTAGCACATATGGTACTTTTAAAAAATGGCAACTTTTAATATTAGCCCATTTTTGATTTGGCATTTGGAAGGTGGCCCTGAACTGGGCCATAGATACCGTCATATGTTGTGTCCCAAAAGTAAGTGTACTGATTTTTGATTTAAATGTATGTAAGACTCGCATTAAATTACAACTTACTTAGCTCCTTCAAAGTACGACCCTTGGCTACAAGTCCACACTTGTTTCAACTCGATTGGTGGAGAGTGCTGCGCTACCTCTACTTGAGTAAGGCGCTGTTTCATGTAAGGAAATGTAACGCGGTATTGAGCCCGGACCTTACTCAAACAGATGTAGCACAGCACCGACTGAACCGATAAGTTGTAATTTCATGATGGGCGTGGCGCACACTGAAGCAATAGGAGTGAATATAAAACTGGAACATGACACGAGACCAGTTTCGGGCCTGGAGTCCATTCATGCGAAGTGACACCTGGGTCCCAAACGGATCTCATCGTCATGTTTTAGTTTTATAATCACTCCTATAGCTTCAGTGTGCGCCGAGCCAGTCTTATATCATTTTAAATAAAAATCAGTAGGCCTCACATTTGGGACACACTGAACATTGAACAATGTCATTATTGATGCTATAAGCTGAGGATCTCCCTTTATTTGTTAATTTTGGGCCCATTATGTTCCTAAAGTCGTTGAGGTATCAGTGATGCTGAGATAGTAGGACAAAAAGTAATCATAACCAATTTTTAGTTGGATTATGTGTTGGCATTTACATGCATTCAATTGAAAAATCAAGGTCACTAGTTGTACATGACACACTTTCATATTGATAATCAAGGCTGAAAAACCAAAACAACCAAACAGTAACAAAAGGTTACGTAGCTTATGGTCACAGTTTGCCAGCATGTTGCTACCATAATAAGTTGTTATAATTGAGATGATAGTGTCAAAGAAGGCTGAATCAACTTTAATAAGCATCCCACAGCGTTCAGAAGTACAAGTCTGCTAATTAATGACTATGGGAATTTCCGATAGCATCATTCACACGTTTGATTTGAAGATGTGCCTTTCCCCCAATTCGAATCTGTCTTTGAGACACTCGCATGGTTCGTTTGCCAAATGCAATATAATGCTAATCCTATTTGTACGTGATAAAGCACTCTTTCATATTGCACTTTTCTCGCAGTGAATTTACTGTCGAACAGCTTCCTTCGCCGAAAGCTTCAGTTTGCAAATTTTGTAAAATTTCCCTCGCGTATTTTTCACCTTAAATAAGACGGGGTCACATGTTGCTACGTCAACAGAAATGTGAGTCATACACTTACCCTGTCTAAACGGCTGTATTACTCGTGGGCCTATCTTTCCTCTGTCCCAAGGCCGTACCGTTGAGGGTTTTTCCTTCTGTTCTTCAATGGCTTCTTTCTTGTTAGAACTGGCTACAACTTCCTGTAATGTTTCTGCTAATTTTTCTTCTTCGTCGCTACCTAGAAATGACAAACCAGGGCTTGGCTTTAGACATTTGCCATTGAAAACTTATCAAGGTACTGGATTGTCAGTGGACTTACCAGATTCAGAATCTGGTAGTACGTTGCCCTCTTTTAATAGCTTGCGTTGTTTGACTTTTTTTAATCGGGCTTTCAATGCTGCCTGTCTCTTTTCTTTCACTTTTTGTAGTCTTTCTTTCTGGGTCTTGGTCTTAAGAATGTTTAAAACAAAACAAATCATTATAGCGCAATACCAGTTTGCCAATTTAGAGATGTTGGCAGTCGTCCAGTAAGGTGGTTAGACTGTTGCTCTATGACAGCAGGTTCTTAGAAGAAACCTAATGAATTATGTAAGTCTCGTAGGAACATCTTACCTGATTACGTAGCTGATTTAACATTTCCATTTGCTCCTTACGTTTTTCTTCTGACTGAGAAAACCCATAATAGCCGACACCATGTGATCTTATTTCTAAAGAAAACAAAGGCTTCTTGCATTATTTGAGTAGCCTCGCTATATTTAAGGCAATATTACATGGTATGCTATATTTGAGACTTACCATTATATTGTACATTTTGGTAATGAGTTGGTCCTGCTGGGGTTTCAGGAACTGGCAAAATATCTTCAGTGCCGGGAATCTGAGGTTCTTCATCATATTTTTGTACATTTTCACTGGGTCGGCTAGATTAAAACGTTTGAAAGTTTAGCCAATTATAATAGGCAAATAGCTAATCCTTGAAATAACATGGACTAATTATATTTCTAATGCTGTTACTCTGATATCCTTTGTTGTAAATCTAAGTCCATCGCAATCATTTTTGGTAGGTCTGCTTTAAGACATCGCCTGGAACGTCCTAACGAATCTGTATAATCAGTCCTGAAAAAAATGAAGTTTACCTCGAGATCACTGAATTAGAAAATTTACTTAGACAATTTTTAAAGTAATTTTAATACCATTCATCATCCTGATCTAATGTATGCGCTTGGACGCTATCAATTTGATATTTAATGTTTGTTTCATTGATGGTGTTATGCCGAGATTCCAGAGTCTTTCGCTGGAAGTCCACCATACAACAGTCGTCATCTTCTAAAAACCAAAGTTATAAATATATAAATGTAATATAAGTTATAACTGCTGCTGCAGAAGTAAATATACCAAACTAAATTTGATCTAATTTTACCTGGGATACCTTTTCCCAACATCATTTTGTCATACAGAAGTGCTTTCTCTTCGAGCTTCTTTCTGTATTTTATATACATGTATATACATTGATAAACTGAATACAGGTCATTTTGTGAGACACTCAAACAAACTTCAACAAACAACTAGTCAATTATCCAGGCTAATCTGAACTTATTTTTGCCTGATAAACAATGAAGGATTGTTTCAATAACGTGGGCATTAGGGAAACAGCATTAATAACAACTTTTAATAACAACATTAATAACAACTCTAGTTTTAATATAACTAGAACTTATGGTAAGATCTGATTATGATTTGTTCAAATAAATTGGACTAGTTCATAAAGCATCCAAATAGTTTGGTTTAGCTCGATTGTTCGACATGCAAATTTCATTTGGTTGAATTGTTTCTGATATCATATGAAATGTCGGTCCTTCTGTAGTTCAAAGTTCAATAATCGATCACCTTGATGCAGCCAGTGCATCGTTTTCCCCTTCATCCAGAATTTCATATTCCTGGTCCTTAGCACCACGAACCCCAACTCCTGGATTAGATTTTCCGAGAGAATCCAACTAAACATAATAGGTTGCATTTATAACAATGTCAAATTTGGTGCAACTTGATTATCTGTTGTTAGTGACATATTTACGCTACCTGAGGTCTGAACTTTTTCCCCAACTTTAAAGATGGTAATTTCTGGATATTCAGAGGCTTGACTTTTTGGTGCTTCAGTTCTTCTTGCTTTCTGAATATCTCTGCCTTGAGATCTACCAGCTGTAAACCAGGAAGGTTAAAAAAAGGACCAAGTTATGATTTCATTACAGACTACTTGGCACGCTCTTACCGTAGACGATCCAACTTCAATTTTCTTTCCCTTGTCCATTATGGCACACTAAACTGCTGTCAATGTAAGGGCCAGGGCTTGAACCCAAGGTTCAGCAAGCTTGAGAAGTTGAGATGCAGAGGACCATGCAGACGATGCAATATTGTAACTCAACTGCTGTATACTGCCATAGAGCGACACTCCAATGATAATAATTGCAACGGAAGTTGGTGGCGCAGTGATTGATAAACTATTTTAGGCGCCCTTTTTGATCTGGATGCCAGCATCAGTTTTGTATTTCATTGCATTTTTAGTACATGCACATCTTATGCATGAAATATACCACTTTTTGTTTAGTTTTCCAAACAATTATGGCGTTTCTGTCATTATTAAACTTTCTAGAAATTTCTCACAAACTTCTTCCAAAAATAAGTTTTTCTTTCGTTGTTGGTATTTATAAAATAATATTAAGAAAATTCATGATTTCTGACAGCGTTCTTCAAAAAGTTTCATCTTAGACGTTTTCTTATCTATATTTCATTCTTTGTAATTTATTTTTAAAAAGAATTTCTCCATAGTTATGTTTTAGAACCACAATTCATTATCGGTGATTAATTTTTCAAGAAAAAAATGGTCCCTAAATATTACCATCATTATTAAGATTGCTGGCAAAGCTGTTGAAACCACACTTAAAATTATCACAATCTGTATTTCGTGTAACTTTTTTTAAAAAAAAAGTTTTGTCTATGGGTTTCCCTTGAAGTAAACGATTGTTTGCATACTTGAGGAATAAATACCATTTTTTCTGAAACATATTTTATGTTTCTCCTACAGCATCCCCATTGCTGTTAACATTTACAAAATTACATGATCCTTGATTTACCGACAAATTCGATTTTTTTACTTATATCCCACAAACTAAGTTTCTTCAAAAGTATCAGTTTAAATGGTAATTGTATTGGTAATTTGAAGAATGAAAACACATAAATGTACTTGATTAGACATCAGACTGGTCAAGGAACTAAGCTGGTCAAAGAATACGATTGGTTAAATTTTATTTTAAATGTAAAACTTTTATACAGGCATGCTAACGCATGTACAATGAACCACAATGTACGCATATGATGAAACAAATTTACATAATGTACGACGAATTGATTGATATTATAATCGTAATCAACCCCAAGCTTGTGTTCTGCAATAATGTAGCACTAACTTGCCATCCGTACCAAAACACTAATAAAATTAAAAGTTTTAACACGCTAAAAGTAAATTTATTAAAGATTTAATTTAAAAAATCATCAGTTTCTTCAGTGAAACAGCAATTACCTCATATAAGTTCCTTAGCAGCTGATCTGGTGAAGGTGCAAATGCTTGGTTGACATATAAGAACTGTAAAAGTTAAGTTTGTATAAACCATATAGGAAAAAGTAATAATCGTGCAAGCAATGAAAGGCTGGCAAATTAGATGAATTCTATATGTGTTTATGAGATTTCAAGAAGTTACTGCCATTTACTTGTTTGTGAAACAATCAATGACAGCATTGATTGGCAACTGTTCCCAGTTTTAATAATAATAATGAAAGAAGTATAGAATACAATAAGCCTAGTCTTTGATTGCCAAAATGCAACTTCCCACTCACTAATGATTCTGATGGATCTAATTTGAGATATTTCTTGATGAACAAAATTATGCTTCCTATCTTTCGGTCCGCCTCTACCGTCCATTTCTTCTGCTTCATAATTGGTGCATCCCCAGTTGCTTTCAACAGCAAATCAACTTCTGGAAACAAACGTTAGCATGTGTGAACATCATGCTAGATTGCTCAACTACATGTAGCAACCATGCATTCAAACCAACTGAATCAAGTTTTGGATGAAATTACTTTTCTGCTTCAAAGTTAATGCCTGATGCTTTTTAGTGACATCTTCAATGCTTTGTTCATCACTGGGCTTATTTAGTTCCGTATCATTTCCACTTACTACTTCTTCAGAAGCACTCGCTGCTGACATCCCACCACTATCCTCGTCGGCCATTATCGCAATCGCCACTACCAGCTGCTCTTTGCACTATGCGTATATTTCCCCCATATCTGACATCACTGTGTGAAAGTGCTGCCAAATTTGAAATTAGGTGCAAATGTAGTACTACCACGTTATGGATTGAATCCAGAAAATGTTAAGATCTGACTTGGTTGAAGGCAAACCTTATGCCTATCCAATTTATCCATTCAACTCCTGATTTATTATCCCTAATTACATGTATTTCAAAGTACATGTACTGCAAAACTTTCTTCAACATTTTTGGGATTATTTTATATGTGATAAAGGCTGCGATTAAATGTGTAAAATAATTTATTTTCACAAATTTGCAGTCCAATTTGAAATACGCGTATTTATTCACTCATTATTTCATCGCTTCTTTCCACTTGTGTGCCAGAGCAAGTGTTGGCATTCGTAATTGTCCACATGCTGCAGCAACAGAACCTAAAACAGTTGAAAGTTGGAGTTAATACTCTAATCAGTATGTTCGAGTTTGGTTGGACTCGTGAACAGTATTTCACATACTTCATTTCCCCAACTTGTCCATCCGGGTAAAAGATATCGTGCAAACAATTCCAGGTTTTCACTGTCATCTTTCATGTAAGGTCGAAGAATATCTATTTAGAACAAATTAAAAGTGAACTTTAAGATACTATAGCATGTCGAGTTTTGCACGCAACCCGTATACTGCATACATATTTTTGAAATATTCTTTTTTACATATCAAACAACATACTATGCAATGGAGGTTTGTGGGAGTGTATACTCGATGGGATGCTAAAGATTACTCTGTGGTTTTGGAAATCCAGTTGTGTACTTTCCTCGCCATAACGACCAATGATGACATGTTCATAAGGCTTCTTGTGGAAGGAATCCAAGCTGCAAGTTAACTTGCCAGACTTGGTTATCTGTAGTAGTAAGCAAATATAAATCACAGAATATAATTCGTGATATATCAAGTCATATGCTCCATGCTTACTTTCACCCAGTGCCATATGGCGCAGAATTTCAATTTCCAAGCAGGAAAAAGCTCTTCTTGAACAAACGTCATCAGCGATTGGCTGTTGGTTACCCAAACTGCCAAAATGCAGTCTTGCTTAGACAGACGCTCGATGGGAATTTTTAAGATGTCATTCTTACTCAGAGAGGAATACCTATAACAAATTAATATTTTTTCATAAGTTAGTGGTCGCAGCTAGGATTTCAGTTCTGATATTCTGAAGTGATAAATTCACTAGCCCCTTTTTTCGTTTCACTGATTTGTTGAACCACGGCGGATCAATGACGATGAGATCATAGGACTTTCCTAAAAATATGAGAAATTGCATCATTTTGCACTATTGAGTTGTAATTTCAGATGAAATTTTAAGGCACACTCACCCAGCGTCAGTAGTTGAGGCAAATGCTCCAATTGAGACATGAAAAAACTAGATTTCGCAGGCAGGATAAATTTATTGTTCGCAATTGATGCAAAGCATTGCTCCTCGCCATTGAAGTTCACAAACAGGTCGTTTAACCTGTTTATGGTCACTGAATCGTTAAAAGAAACCTCAGTTATCCGGCATGGATGTGAGTTTTCAAGGTTAAATATTTCCGCAAACTTCTCAGCTTGCTTTTGTACCCTTTTGGCCACGTCTCGAGCATCTCGGTTGTTAGTTGCCATTACTTCCAGTGACACGGAACGAAATAAATTCATCTGGCAACCGATTTTCTCAAGTTCCTCCAGGGCTGCTTGCAAGATATCCTTGATCTAGAGGTATTTTTCAAGAAACTTTTTCAGTATTTATCTCATTCTTGGAAAAAAAGCTTCCATAAATTGAGTTTTAGGTTTCATGAAGAATACTTTCTTCACTGATTTATTCAGCATTTATCTCATTTTTGGAGAAAAAAACTGTTCTATAAACTGCTGTAAGTTGAAGCCTATGCATTTACAAATCCAATTATGCGCTAACCTGCTCGTAACACTCTTCGGTAGAATTTGTATGTTGGCATTTACGTTTTCTCTGAAAGTTCAATGTAGAAATTAAGTTTCGAGTGTGGATTTCAACTATACATGGCTGTTTTCGAATCTTCAATACAAAACCTTTCGGTTCACTGGTTTGTTGGTTGTTGGCTCGCTGTTTGATGAAGCATTTATAAATTTTTTCACTTGACTGTCCATCAAAAAGGGCAAATGAATGGCGAAAGCATTTGGGTTGAATTTCATTTTCATTCTTGTCACAGTGCTGCCTTTCATTTCGTCTTCGTTGGGTTTCACGACTTTGCAAGACGAATAAATCACGTCCAAAAACTTTTCGTGATCAATAAAACAGCACTTGTCGGTGCTGAAAATAACTGACATTTCGGTTGGATAAAAACAACACTACCTGAATGGCAATCAGATTATCAGAGCATGATCAGAATCAGCAGATGACGAATGGCCGAATAAAACTTGTGCAGACGATCAACAATTTTAGATTGGTTAACGCCTTTCAACAGGAAGGCGCCAAAATGAGCCAATGAAAACGCTCGTGCGTCACGTTCGCTAAGCTACGAATTTCTTCAGCTTCCAAATTCAAACATGGCCGCCTGGACGAGTAATCCAAGATTATGCATCAACTTGTGTAAATGCGTGAAACAATTTGCCGATGGAAGACGACAGATATACAGGTCTGCTGTTTGTCTAAAGATAGTGCCGAGCAATCTGGGCAACAAATCCAAAAGCTCCCAAGAATGGCTTACGAGACAATTGAATGATCCTTACGTGAAGAGGGCGAAGTTCGAAAACTATAGAGCCAGAAGCGCGTTTAAATTGATCGAAATGGACGATAAGTATCAGTTTTTGAAGCCCGGTCAGCTGGTTCTCGATTGCGGGGCAGCTCCTGGAGCGTGGACTCAAGTCGCCACAAAACGCGTCAATGCAAGATGCACAGGCAAGTCAAATTTCAGTGTCTCACCCATGTACACCAGACAAAGTTTTTACATATGTCGATGCTGTAGTTCCTCTAGCAGCAAGATGTTGGCCAAGTTTTTGATTCGTGGACGTCCAAAAGTCTTCTGATCTGAAATATAAACCCTCAATTCATCCAACAACACAAGTGAGGTCAGACCCTGATCTAGGGAAGTCTGGTATTTAAGGTCTGGTGGTTACTGTTCCATAGGAATTCTCGAGAAAAAAACCCTGCCATAGGTCTGCCAGATAGTTAAGCTTGATTCGTAGCCCCATAACATGCATTTTAACTGCTTCATTGTCTAGCTGCTGAGCTCATGCAGAACACCACTGTACTGTGCTGAAAAACTGGGGCTGTTCTCATGGTTTGGGCTGGATCTCTTTGATTCCCATGAACGGAATTATGTGGGCAATTCTGGAGCATTTAGTGCTACCAAATCTGTAACTACAGTATGGGGAGAGACCATTGCTGGACCAACACGACAGCTCTCCCAACCACAACGTGGATGTATTTTGGAGGGTTCTACGTAATAGTACACCTCTAGGCAGCACCTAACCTAACCCAACCAAGACTATGTATTCTCATCATTTATGAGTAGTCGGCTATAAATGGGCACGCCTAGTGGTGTGCTATGACTTCTCATCGTTCATCAGTAGCCAGGCGGCGAAGTTACGTGCACCCATTCTAGAGTATGTGGTTTTAAGCCAAGGCTTAACAGGCCTGCACAGAGACCCAATATGAACCCAAATAAACACCTGTGGGATGATCTAGAACGCCGGCTACGAGCCAAACCACAATGACCAAGCTCAGTATCTGACTTCACTACTGTGTTGTTGGATTAATGGAGGGATTATTCCAGCAGACATGTTTCAAAATTTAGTGGAATGTCTTCCCAGAAAAGTTGTGGATGTTCAAGAAGCAACAACTTTGCCAAGAACTTGGCCTACTGTTAGAGGAACAAGCATTAAAAACTGCCCAAGTATATATCTGATTACTTTTGGCAACGTAGTGTAGGCTACATGTTCATATATCTTGCATTTCTGTCGAAGGCATCAAAGACCTGCATCTTTTTGAACAGCCCCGCAAATATGCAACTTTTCAAAGTGCATGTAAAACCAGAGGTGATTACGTGAATATAATCACTGAGGTGAGTTTTCAAAAATGGTTACAATGAAGGTGGTTCAATTTACTTCCAGATCCAGAATTAGCCGTTGGGAAAGTAGTTGCCATTGACTTAAATTATACTAGCCCGGTGGAAGGTGCAGTCATTGTCTCACATGCTGATTTCATGCAGCAACAGTCACAGCAGGTTTTAAGACAGCATTTCCAAGGGAAAAAACTGGATGTAGTCCTTAGCGACATGGCACCAAATGCAACAGGCATTAGTTCTTTGGACAACGAGAACATCGTTTGTCTCACAACATCCGCACTCGCATTTGCAGTTCAGGAATTGAAACCTGGTGGAGCATTCTTGTGCAAATTGTGGGATGGGCCCAAAACGCATCTGGTTGAAAAGCACATGCGGAAACTTTTCACATGCTTCAAATGCATAAAACCAGCGTCAAGTCGTTCAGAATCTGCTGAAATATTTTTTCTAGGCACTGATTTTGTGGGCTTTAAACCACCATTAGCTTGAATTTCACTCGATTTGATTGCATAACTTTAGCGAGTCAATAAAAATTCACATTTTCAATAGAAGTTAGGCTTTGACACCAGATTGTTTATTGAGTTGACTACTGTTTACAGTGTTGATGTCTGGAGTTTCAACCTACCATTTATGTACACCTTTTACACGCTTGACAGAGTACATACTGCATACGATAAGCTTGACCACCTGTTGCCCGAATTGAAATATGTAACAAAAAATGGCTGTTGCGATTCTACAGATAGTTTAGGAACTTTAAGGGAATTCTAAAACATGTTCATGAAAATCCTGTATAATTCATGAGATGTAACTATCTCATCAATGCCACTGATGGCCTCAATGGCCATATGATCACCCTGGATATCTTTTATGCTGTGATGCCATCTTTAATGAGAACAACATATTGATTCTATATGGCACAATTTCATGTGAAAATACCTGCACAAGAATACACTGTGTAGTTCTAAAGACACTTGACAGTGTGAAAATCACATGCTTTATGGCTATTCAGTATTTTTTATCAAAATAAAAATTGCTCTTGCCTTCAAAAAGTCACAACTGACTTCTGTCGTTGAGCATTATGGACAACCATGCGGCATTTGGTTATTTGAATGCGAGATTGAGGTATATTCAAACACCCAATTTAGGCAAGCAATCAATGTACATGTATATTGCTCACATCCAATCAATTGGTGAAGCTTTCGAATCCAGTATATTGGTATTTGCCTACTAAGATTCAGCAAGAAATGGCAACAATGATACAATAAAACGGCCACCTGTAGACACTGACCAAAACAAAAATGATTGGTCGAATCAACTAAAAATAGGCGTTGTGAATAAATATCTCAAGCTGCTCATTTCGTTTAGTTATAAAAGCATAACCAAAAACAAAATGTGTTGAGCATTTAATTAAAGTCTTCGATCACCGGCATAGACACTAATAATGGAATCTATACTGCCAGCACCTAGATTTACCTAAAATTTAAAGGGAAAAAATTGTGAAAAAGAAATAACACACTTCAAAATATGCAGATTATGATTGTCATACCTTGTGTGGGTGAAATGCCAAACAGCTTACTGGACCAATGCGTTGCCCCATGAATCCATCGTGATACTTAATGTAACTAAGATTCTCTCCAGTGTAAGAGTATATAGTGATGAACTGATTAGCAGAACCACTGAAACAACACAGTCCAAGTTACCATAAAATGAAAATTCATCAATGAAACATCATATTTTAGTAATTTGTTAAAATACTGTTTGACTTGCCAGGCTATTATGTCTGCTGCTGGATGAACAGCCATTGCTGTCATGTCATTGGAAGTATGGTACGTTTTTATGGATGCATTCATGCGATGATCCCAATATTTGACATTCCCATCAACACTAAGAAAAATGTTTTTTATTTAACTTAGCAAGATTGAAAACTCAAACTCTTTAAATAGCATACGTGTATTTTACGGCTACCTTCCAGAAAATATTTTTCCAGCAAAATCTCCATGCTTGCAGATGTGAATACCGACTACCCAACCAGAATGTTCTCTCATTGTGGAAACCCGACTGTTTGTTTTGATAGGAAAAAGGGCGGTAAACTTAAAACATGCAACACTAACTTGAAATTCCAACACTGTTCCAAAATGCATACCAATCATTAGTTGAACTCCGTCTATCATACACACGAATTGAACCATCACCAAAGCCAGCAGCAAATGTTTGGGTACCAAGAGAAATGCTAGTGATACAGCTGTGGGCACCCGTTGGAATATCCTGTGCAAAATATTTAGAATTGTAAATTTGCACTAATGGGCAGCTTTCGTAAATGTGAATGTCTAAATCAAGAGATCTTTAAATACACTATCTGCTAATTTAGAATTTAGACATCGAAATTGAACGTTATTATTACAATTTCTTTTAAGTTCATTCTGTCTACCTTTAATTTCGTTTCTTTTCCACAATCCCACAAGCGAATTAATCTGACATCTCCAGACGCATACAACAAGGAAGATTCTTGCTCCCACTCCAGCACTAGACCCGAACCTAGAAACGACAAACACAATAGTTCATATTAATTCATCATAACTGAATAGCATTGATACAATCCAGATTTAACAATACCTCTTGTTGAAGGAAGCATGTCTACGAGAGCTTGCCATGCAGTTACGAGCTCAGGTTCTTTACCATCTTCAGGCAAATAATTTCTCCATACCCGGGCTGAGCCATCATCTTTAATTACGTTAATATACTTTTATAAAATTGCATTGGATGATCACGCAAAGGGGAAAAATGGAAGAAAAAGTTAATTACCAGAGCCAGTCATTAACAAGGCATTGTCATGTGGATTTAAAAAGTCCATGGATGTTATCCGTGTGGACTGATTGTTCATATTGGAAAACTGATGCAGTTTTAATCCTTGCTCCCAATCCCAAATGCTAGTGATGCGAAAATAAGTACTTTCTAGTAAGAGGGATTTAATTTAAAATTGCTCTGAAATGAACTTTGAAAAAAACAGCTGTAAACACCTGCAAAAGCTTTTATCAGCCACTGCCATGTGGCATTCATATGGATGAAATCTTAGCAGGTGTGGCATATTAGGATTTTTGTTAATGAAAATCTGGTTGTCCAGTCGAGTAGATGCTGTAATTAAAGCAGAACATAAATACGAGGTGAAATTTTTGGAAAATACAGAAATGAAATCGGGACCTATCGGTTTACCGGCTCGTTTTTGTTCTGCTTCGGCATCTTTTCGAACTCTTGCATTTCTGAGATACCTCCACTCCCGTTCACTATAAGACTGGCTTTCTGGATCTAGCTTTTGCGCACCATACTTGAAAAAAAAGTGGCAAACGCACACACTGGTTTTGTCATCTGACGTGAATTTCAATTCAATACTGAAAATTGAATTCTTGCTACGAATGATTTTACCTTTTTGGCTTTTTCAGCAAAATGTGCGCAACACCACTCCACGAAATCTGTCGATATTAATGGCTTTCTTATTAGAGGCTCGTCACTGGCTTCTTCTTGAATCTGAAATAATGTCAAGCTACCTTTAATATTGATGGGCAAAGAAGACTACACGTCCCAATTGATTAATTTAAGACTCACGGTGTTTGGCGATTTGTCGTGTAGCTTTCGAGTTCGAGGAACATGAAGGTGCGATGAGGATATTGGTCTAGGAGACGTGGTCATTGAATGGTGTAACTCGTGTGGCACATACATATTAGCCGGTGGCGATTCGCCACTAAATAAGAAACTTTATGTGAATTTTAAGTTATGTTGAACATGCTCTCTGAACAGACCTACAAAAAATCGTAATCTGAAGTGTCCATTTCAGAAAGATGTAACAAAATGGATACCTTAAAAATGATGGTTTACTGGATGGAGATGAAGGAGCCGAGAATGATGGTGGAGATTTTGTATCTGCCAGTTCTCTCGGTTGACCAGAACTCTGTACCTGAACAAAAACATTAAGTTTATAAATTTAGGTATCAGCAATGTGCAAAAAATTAGACCTTTACCTTTGCATGAATGGTGTTGATAATTGTACGCCCTAAATGACTAACTTCCGGATGAGGATCCGTGCTCAAAAGCATAAGACTGAGCCATATTTTGGTGTAGATACTAGCAAAGGGAACTCCCATAGGATACGTTGAAAATATCGGCCCAACATTAACCATGATAGAAGAGCTCGAAGCGGCACGTTTTATTTTGCTCGAAGCTGCCGTTGCATCAGTACTTCCCACGCTGTCTAAGCTTCCGTTACTTGCATTCAAAGTCGCAGTTACTAAAAGCAATTTTGGGTCGCAAGTTACAAAGGAATGCAAATATAAGATAGTGAGGGTAAACAAAGATCTGCGCAATGCTGGCATCCTACCTGGAGAATTCAATAATTTTAATTTATCTCTAGATGTGGCTCGTCTTATGCCCCCAGCTATAGATCCATTAGCATCTGAATGAATATACGTGTAGTTTAATAAGGGGTTGAAATCATGGTTAAATCACTGAGGAAAAATTTCCTCTGATTTTGAAATAGTGTTCATTTATAGCAGAAAAATTGAATACTGTAACCTATGCTCCATCCTCCTGTTGATGCCAAACCCTGAGCTGGAGAAATATATGGATTTTCACGTAACCTTTCTTCGTCCATTAACTGAACTGCAACTGATATGAACTGACTTTCAAACTGCAAAACCAAGTAATGCAGGGCAACCACGAGTTCCTAAATGGTAAAAACCGAAATACCGAATGTTGAACATGAAAACACTAAGCTTTTGACTAAATTTTATAAGATTCAAGCAGATTATGTGGTAAAGTCCTATTAAAAAGTACTCTTGCGATTATAAGTATAAAAATAAACACTTTTGGGTTTGATCTATATGAATTTAGGTGATTTCATTCAGTCATTTCTTTGTCAATCCAAAAAAAACTAAATGGTTAATTTTTGAGTCTAACATTCAGGATCAACACTATGATGCTGGCTACATTTTTAATGGAAGATTATCAATCTGAGAAAACTGTTAAGACCTTTCTGACTAAAGGGCTGCCATCCTGAGAAACTGTTGCCAAAAGCTTGATTGCAATGCTATGATTGATAGTGTTGGCGTGCTCAGTTCGTTCATTAATGCTTCCAATAAACGTGCCCAGTGCGAACACGGCAGATGCACGCACCTAGAAAGAGAGCATTTGATAGTGGTAAATTGCAAAACTCGATGATTCCTGGTTTAAATAACGGGGAAATGGTAGTTAATGGACTGACCTCTGGGCATTTGTCAACCAAAAGACTGTACAACTTCTCATGAGCAGAATCCCTTACGCCACACCAGCGTGCGTTTTCGTAGTTATCCCAGACGTGACCCAAACATAATGCCAGCCATTGCCTCAAGCTAGGATTTGGGTCATTGAGCTGTTCCAAACATATGGCAATTATATTTCCTTTTCTCGCCATTTCCTATTTAAAAAAGATCTTTTGATAAGTGAGTTCAGAAAAAAGTGAAGAATTTAACGTGTTCTAATTAATATACTGTACCTGTCCATTAGGATAGTTTTTTACCATGCAGGCCAAAACAAAGGCTGCTAGCATACGGTCTTCTGACTGAAAACAAATAAATACAACAGGCTGTCAGACTGCAGAAAGGCTAACATACACTCGATTAATGTCAACTCCAGTTAAAACTTAATTCAATTATTCAATTCAATTATTTACCCTACAGTCAGCAGATAGTTAAGAAATGTTGAATATAACTACTATGAACTTACTGTCATGTGAATGTCCTCCAATACGCCCAAAAAATAGAGCTGTCCTTTTTCCCTAATAAGGTCCACTTGACATGACTGCTACATGACATGAAAGTTTGTAAAGGCATAGAAGTAAACATCCCATTAAAGACACGATAACACTGCCACACATATTCACTTACATTATCAACAGCCAATATTTTCGCCCATATGAACACTAACATTGGTTTCAACTCATCAGCACAGCTTTGGAGCAGCCTCAAAACGTACGGGAAAATGCCAACGGACAATGACTGGTAGAAATTATTTCCAATTTAACTTAACAATTTCACCATCATGAAAAAGAAATAGAACGCTTAATATGCAATGCTGCTAACATATCCAAAATGAACTTACCAAGTGCACCGCCCAGGCACCAAGATCCAAAAATCTTTCCAACAGCTCCAATGCCTGTACCCTGTGGTTTTGACTCAAAAGAACCTATTAATGAATTACGGTTCCATGCTTAACTCTTAATGTACTTTTAATTTAAAAATCAGCATTTTCAGTGATAGTTTTAAATTGCACACACCTGTAATACAATTGGTAGTTGCTCCGGAGGACTTCGAGTTTCAGAACCAAATTTTAACCAAACTTCAAAAGCAGTCAATTGTTCAGCAAAGAACAAGCTGTGTTGAAACACTCCCTTGCTTTCAATAACTGATTGCACTTGCGACAGGAAAATGTCTAGGGCTAAGTCCCATGCTTGCCTAGAATAATATAGGCAGGAATTGAATTTGTATGTTACAATATATTTTGGAAAAAAATGGCAAGTATGTCTTGTTTACAACAAATTCAATGGTTAGTCAAACACTACAATGCCATTATGCATCTACTTTCCAAAATATTTTTATATGTTGTTGAATTTTTCAATATTTTCCTAAAAATTATTGTTTAAATTTATGTTTTGCCGCATTTCCCCAAAATTCTCACAACAACCCTAAATTTATCAAAGTATGAGGCTCTAAGAATTTACCTTTGTCTATTCTAAAAGTGATGGATTTCCACTACATTCTGAGTAATTCCTAACCTAACCTTACCAAAATTGAATAGCCCTGTTATGTGCATAAGAATTAAATAATATATCTAAAGAAATAAAAAAGATAAACAAACCACATGGGATGTTGATAAGTTGGAGGAAATTTTGGTGATGATGTTGGACTGCAATTGTAAGACTTCATTATCCTTTCAGCCAAAAGGAAATTACGATACAGACTCGCAACCAACAAATCCTGACGAAATAGCTTCTGAAACACATCTAATCAACCGATTACATTACATAATGCACCAAGGTTTAATTTGCATTTCTTATTTATTATATGAGCAAATTCAACATTCTTTTAAGTGCTCAAATTAACTTTATCATATGCATAACATCATGTCTTCTTAACTGGTCACGTTTCTTAGCATGTCACTGTGTTAACTCTTAACGTTTTTAGCCTAGATTGAAAACACAGCTTAAATATACAACAGAAAAGTTTAAAAAATCTGATCATTTTTGTTATTTGTTACCCATTTTATTTAATATCAGATTTTTTGGGGTAGCCAGAAATTTAAATTTTCTTTAAAGTAAAAGCAATAGTTAATTTAAGCACTGAATAAAGTTTTGAGTGTGTTACCTCTTGGTAAACAATTCCATGCTATGGTATCGGTAATAGCAGTGAAAATCCAATTTAATTCTCCCAGATACGTCCTACGGTCATTTACTTGGCCAGGCAATCTTTGAATATCGAAGAATGTCAATAGTTTCCAATAGTGAATTATTCAGATTGTTCAATTTACAGCTAACTTACTTTTCAATTAAATCCATTGAAACATTAGGAAGCAGCTTGGTTGTTCTTTGCATAAAAAACCTTTAGGTTTAATGGAAACAAGAAATGCAAATTTAAGTCAAACATATCAGACTTGAAAAATTACACTTGCACCATAAATAGAAAAAAATATATATCAACCATTTTAATGCCATTTTAATGGGAGTTGTGAGACAGGCGGTGAAAAGATCTGCAGGAAGTTCAGGGTTCATGGGAAGAATTTGATTACTTCCACATGCTGCCAATTGCAGACAGTTGTTGAAATTTGGAACAATTCCATTATTTTGTGCAATGACTGCTTTTTTACCAACCGCAGACATATTCTAGAATACGAGAAAAATTAGAAATGTTAGAAAAATTACATTTGCTAAACTTGTATCAAATAACAGCAAACAATTCGCATGCAATACCTCAAATTCTTGCTCGTGCTGGGTAGCAAATTGCCGGAAAAGGTCAATAATTATTCCAGCATTAGAGCAATCGTATACATAAATGGAGGGTGTTCCCATCCACGTTTGCAAATCGTATATGGACAGTGGAATATATTGGGTGAAGGTCTGAAATTCATATCAATTGAAAGCATCAGAGGAAAATTTTATTTTTGTGATCAAAAATTGATCACATGAAACAACTCACACGAGGTTTTTTTTTTAATTCTAATACTGAGTTTAAACAAGAGAAGTAAATTACTTTAAATTAATCTATCTGTACATACCTTGTTAAAAACCCAAATTTCTCCATTGGTTGTTGGCTTTGGAACTCCGTGGCCGTTGTAGTGAAATAAAACTCGTTCTTCTTTTGCATTACGTCTCAAAGAAATGCACAATTTCTTAACGTCGTCCAACGTCGGATCGCGGCTTTGTTTGTAGCGTGCACGAGGCTGCCACCGTTCATACTGTTTTTGAAGGTTGTCACCGATTGCTTCCAACGCCTTATGTGGACTCATGGACAATGGGTCTGACAGGAAACACTGATATAACCCAACCACTCCTTGATAGTCTTGGACCATTCGCATGCTGATCTGAGCTTACCTAACCAGCATTCCAGCCTGGCACACGGCTGAGTTTTGACAATATCCGGTGGGTCAACTCCGACGTTCAAACACATAACAAGCGCAACGCTGACAGTCTTCATCTACATAGAAAGATGTAGTTATACAAAAACGGTTTTTATATTCTTTCACATTCAGGCCTTACGATCTATACTCGGAAGAAGTCTCCAGAAAACCTCTGTACAGGATGGCATATGTCGTGCTGTACTATATAGCTGTAACAGCAACTTATGCATTTCTAGCTGTAGACATGGACGTTTTTCTACTCAAGTATCTGATGGCAATGTGTGAACCAATGCTCTTACCCTTTCCTTGAGCCTCCAAGACTCAGCTCCATATAACCCTGATTGATCAACGACCACTTTTTCAAGATGCCTCCTTTCGTTGAAGGCAACTTGAGTTTTCCAATCTACGCTGCCCAAATCAGTGCTTTCGTCCTCCTGCAATCCTTCGTAGTAGTCCTGGCTCATTTTCTGCGTGTGGTCAATTCGGTAATTAACCATTGGTGACTGGTTTTGTGATACAGAAATTATTACTAACAGGTTTTTAGCGTGCGCTGTGCATGGATCATGTAAACAAGCAGAATTAAAACGACACGCATATCAGGGCGCCATCTGGGGGGCAAAATGTCTGCTGCTTGGTGTGCAGTTTGCACGCTAATCCCAGGGTCAGGGTTGTACATGTATAGAAGTCCAGAGGATGCCCTGATGTGCCAAAACAATAGTGTATTTCACGTGGTTATGACACATGATTTACATCCTATATTCCTCAAGACCTTCCTGAATGGCCTCTGGTCTGGACTGGTATGACCTATTTTGCAATTTTCGGACAAAATGAGGACGTAATTATTGACCAAAAAAATGTCTTCCGTTCGGACAAAAGTGTGATCAGAAAATTCAAGAAATGATGAAGGCACTGCGAAACTCCTTTGCCTAAGATCTACATGCAAATACCAACATGGCCACCACTAGTTTTGGTAAACCAGTCACCTAACCATTCCAAGAATTTGCATAGCATGTAGCCAGCTGGTATATACATTAATCATATCCATGTATCTGGCATTTATATATTTGTTCACATGCAAATATCTAATTTTTTACCAAATTTTCAGACTGGCCACATTTCTGCCATGTGAACTAATACAATATTAATTTTTCACACGCATAAAGCAGGTTTTTAAAGTTTCATGTCAACCCCACACTGCTGAAACATTATTGCTTGTACTGTATCAGATTTAAACTTAAAATTCTGTAATTTAATTTATCAATATCTAGTAAATCTGCAACAATTTCAGGTTGTAGCCATTGTTAAACTACAAATATAGCAAATTAGGTACCTATTTATAACCCAACCCTTTGTCATCAATCAAAGAAATCGACACAAATTAATCATTCAAAGCCTTTATTTGGAGACAGTAATTTCCTACATATTATGTGGAAGAAAATTGTCTGCATCAAATAGCTTAGTCTTCTTCCTCCTCCTCTTTGGCTTCTCCACCTTGGGCCTTGCGCATGTTCTTCCTCTTGACACGGCCAGGACGTCCGCCACCGAATGGCGATTTCAGAGAGAAGTCGATGTGCTTCTGCGAATCCAACCGTACGATGAAAGATGGGATGTTCACCACTTGCTTGCGAACCCTGTTGTAAAGAAAATTCATGTAATTTTCCGGCTCAGGCAATAGTGTATTGACAAAGTAAATCAACGTTTCAAGGATACCTGAATGCATGACGCATTTTTATAACCAAAGGCGTTAAGTGCAAAGATTTGCCCTTAAGTGGCCTGATTGAACATGTTTGTTTTTCTCACCGGATATGTCTTTGACGAATCAAAACTCGAGCATGGTGGATGCTCTTTGCCAAACCAAGCTTGAAAACTTGCGTTTGCAGGCGTCGCTCCAAGAAGTCCTCAATTTTCAGACCCAACACGTAATCGAGCTTCATTCTGCCTTCATCTAGCACACCGATGCGCACTAAACGACGTAGGAGAGCATTACCTAAAAAAAATCAAATTATTAGTATGAATATCTCCAGCATCCAATGTATTTTGCCATCAAGTATAATGCCTTTTTATCTTTTTACACACCTTCAAACAACCTTCTGGTATCCTTTTCCTCCAAGGTCAGCAACTCACGAGCAGCCTTACGGATTTTGGCCAAGGTGTATTTCACCCTCCAAACCTCTCTTTTGTTGCGCAGCCCATATTCACCAATGAGCTTTAATTCTTGGTCCAAACGTTCCTTTTCATAAGGTCGCCTGGGCGTAACGTAGGTTTTGCTGTGTACCGTCGGAACCCGCGGCATTTTGATGAGCTTTTAATACTGAAAAACAAATTTAAACACGTTGAAATACATTCATTTGAATAGCTTAAAGTTTTGCTTTCATTTTTAGTCCTTACGCGTCTCAGTTTTGACTTTCTCAATTTTACACGAGTTAGGCTTAGGTTAGGCCTAAAGCTTGCACGTGGCAAACACTGAGAACTCGCAGTTTTTAGAACAAATTCACGTGTTTTCTATGTAGTTTGCCAATACATACTAAAGGATGCCTTTTGAGTAACGTAAAATTATAGTAATATTTTCTAATTTGTCCATTTTAGGTGAAATTATTAAAAATTAGACAACGTGGACAACTCACCTCTGCCTGCTTCGAACCCGTAGCGAAAGAATGAAGACCGGGAAAACGAGAAATTAATCCGCTGTTCTTGAAATGGGCTGGGCTTAACCTTTTTACCGT
>JAQGAF010000786.1:0-40706 GCA_034687865.1 Kryphioiulus occultus | reverse complement strand
CATCCCTATTCCTCAAGACATTTGCCAGTCACCTTGCTGCCCCACTGGCACTGATCTACGAGACCTCCATCACCACCTCATGAAAACTAACACAAATGTCCCTAACAACAAGTTTAATAATACACGCTGAAAGATTTCTAGAACATATCTGAAAACTGCATGTTCCGAGGTACGTGGCTTTACCCTTAAATCACACAGTAGGTCTTAAAATGTCCCATTTCAGATGTACAGGTACCTGATCCCCAAGAGCTCACACGCAAGAGCAGCCAAACCCTGTATCTCGAAAAAGGAACATTTTTGGACCAGTGTTATTAGGGACAAGTTTGTTGGGTTATGTGAGTAATAACATCTTGTTCATTCGGATAAACGCCTGGCCATTTAGAGATAACCAATGCATGCGTTAATACATGTGAAATTTAGGGGAAAGGGTCCTTGTATATCGGAAATGGGCAGTTTTCGGAGCTAGGTTATTAAGGACAATTGTGTTCATTTTTTCTGAGTATTACCACCCGTTTGATTTGTGAACTGACTTCTGAAACGCCCTGTATTTATGTACTCACAAACAAGCTCTGACGCGGAGCAAGTTAATTTCGTCTCCGAAACTCTTTACCACATTTTCCCAGTAATAATGTCCTGAGGGTGTAAATAAAGGGGATGACAACATGCTGTCCTACATATCGCAGGCATTACCTGGCATACAGCCAAGCCCAAGCCTAATGGGACACAATTTCACAAGTTCTCCTCTTTATCCCCTATATAATCCCGTTAAACTCATACTATGGACCCATAAATTTCTCGCGCTTTCCATAATTACTTTTTTTACAAACAGGGGAAAAGAAAACTGAACCTAAAGCAAAATGTCGGTTAAGTCGCTCATTTGCAAGTTACGTAATTGTCCATACAACGACAAAAAAGAAGGTAACCGCCATCTGAGACACAAAGTGATAAATGTCTTACTGATAGTGATTAGGATTTCGTTATGAAAACCAATGAGGGCGAAGTTTTAATGACGAGATCATTCAAAATATTACGAAATGTTGGATTACACCTCAACCACATAGTATGCACTTACTATTGTAGGGTACTGAACTGAATTGAATGCAATCATGACGAGAGTGCTGGGTAAACAAATTTCATTCAAAACATTACGAAATGTTGGATTACAGCCTCCTACAGCATGGATTTGACTTACTGATTGCAGGGTACAGAGCTGAATTGAATCTATTCATTACGTTCATCTGAAAACATGGGTCATACCAAGAAATGCATGAAGTGATCATATGTGAGCAACAGAATGAAACTTGAAAGAGAACTTGAAAGATTGGAAGAGTTTGCGCTGCCATCTGGAATTGCCAAACCATCCTTGCCAAAAGTTAAGGTACCTTATTAAGGACGTGCAAACAAGTTCTTCGTCTGTACTCACCCAATCAGATTTCAAGTTGTTGAGGTTCCTCGCCGGCGACGAATTGTTGGATGTCCGCCTTTTTTCCGAGGCTGGACTTGAGTGGTTGGACAGCGACACGAAGTATTTGTTGTCGCAATGGTTCTGAAGACGGTTGTGGCCTGGCGAATAGGTCACAGCGTAAGGCTGGACATCAGACTGATTGGCGTTGTGCTGATTCGCTGACTGCGTGGCACTTAAGGGTTGCTGTTGCTGTTGTTGTTGTTGCTGCTGCTGTTGCTTATTGTGCTGCTTTTGCAGTTGGGCGACATATGCCATACGAAAGGCATTGCCCACGATCGTGTTCAGCTCTTCCGCCTGCAAATAAAAGAAACCTGCGTTATTTCAAAGTTTAACGTTAACTGATTAAACTTGCAAATTAATTTTCCAGCATTTACTTCAACTGATACATGTAGATCTCATCTCTTTACTCATTGTTTATAAATCATGCAATATCAAGCGAATTAATAAAAATTCGCCTCATTCATTAATTTCAATCTATTGGTTTAAGTTAGAATATTACAGGGATATGACATTATTCAGATATTAATGTACATTATTCACACAACCAAACGACATCATTGATGCCCCTGGAACATATTGCTCTAGCAAACGTTCATAGCTCCTGTGCTAGCAGTGATTGCCTCACATTAGGGGCTATTTACAAACAATACATTCAGATTTATTTTGGGATGTTCTGCTGCGAAAAATTCAAGTAAAACAATGAAAAGCGATTACGATTTTAATTAACAATATTTGAAATGAAAACTACCCAAAATTTGCATGTCATTTTTTTTTCGCGAATTTCTCAATTGTTGAGAATTTTTTTAAGGCTGAGGAATCATTCTAGTAGTGCTTTAGCATTTTACGAGCGTCTTAGCAGAATTTAGCTTCGCAGGATAGTCTTGAGCTGTTGGTGCATCATGTGTCTGTCATAGTGACGGCTGTAACAAAGCCATCCTTTGTCTAGGTTGCCATTTCGCCATTGGAAATGTGCCATTTTTATAGGCCTGGTTTTCGTAAAAGCGACAAAAACAACCGCAATAATACGTATAAAACTGGGAAAAAAAGCCGTGCGGGGACCAGTACATAATACCTGCGATATTATACGACGTCATTACGGAAGCAAGAAATGGCATCGAGCAACAGCCCATTTCACGCATCAAGAAAATGTCACTCCGCCAGCGTGCACTTCCGCCTTGTCAATGGATCATTTACATAAAGAATGAATGAAAAGACGTGTTTTGCCTGTTAAAAGAGATCCAGGAGGTTAACCCCTTGAACGACTTTTTCCCTCGCAAACTTTGGACAAAGAATTTCCTGCGAGGCTCAGCTGTCATTCGCAGAAGCCATGCATTCAAATAGCGCCAGCACCAAATTCTCAAAATTTCTGCCACATGAGTGCACTCTTAGCGTTTTCTTTCCAGAATATGTTATTTGCAATTAATACGGCTATGTCGAGCCAGGGCTCTCCAAGCCAAATGTATGAGGCAACATGCAAGGGAAATTTTCAAAATTTATAGAACTTCGACGTACTTGTCAAATGCAATAATTTGAGTTGCTGACTGTTCACAGCTTGAAGTAAATCGATGTTAATTGTCAGGCTTGGTACAGTATGTCGTTTTTTGGATGTTTTACAAATTTCTTATTAACACTAAATTCTGGAATCTACATGTAAGGTAGTTATTTGACACACTGTACACAGTATGAGGCTTTTCAATTTTCATCACAATATGTATTCGATGTAAGAGCCGTTTACTTTCTTCAATAACCTGGGGAAGGAATAAATTGAGGTGTAAACTGGCAAAATATCGTAAAGAATTTGGGGAATGCTCAAATCAGCTAAACTCGTTTGTTAGGCTGTTTGCAAAATACATGATAAGAATGAAAAATATATGGTTGGCAACCTAAAATTTACAGTTAAATTGTTGTTTTAATATAAACTTTTCGTAGGCTGCTTGTAAAATAGACGATAATAACTAAAAATCTATAGATGGAAAACTAAAATTTATAAGTTTCATCCATGCAGGCACGGGTTAGAATTCGATCAATCAAGTCTACGGCAATAACTTAGCAGTACAGTTAGCGACGAAATTGCAAGAAAACACGCACTTATCATCTTATGGTCAGTGTATAAATCAGGAAAAAAAAACTGCTCCGATTTAGTCGACCAGAAATAACGATCCATCTAATTAATTTAGCGATGACCTGAAATACAGTATAAGCTGCGCGCATACGCAGTACGTTGGCTCTCGAGCACTTCAGTCTTAAGACAATTTTCTCAATAGAGGCAGCTATTTATGTGCCCATGATGAGCATTATATGGCCGAACAGTAGATTTTATTACACTCTCCTCGGTTATAACGTTCCTAATTTTCCTTATGATTACTCCGATTATTCCTTGGCCAAATACTCTCTCGCTAAGTTGAAGTAGACGAGTTTCCTCCTCATCAACTGCCAAATCGCCATAAATCCTGGCACAATCCTAATTATGATTGGCCACCATCGTGGATTTTGTATTCCCATTGGTTTTATTAGATCGGATTCAACTCATCTTATGCTGTAATGAAGGTTCCGTGAACTCCTCAATTAAATCAAACGTACCGCCTTCAATTAGGTGTAATTATCGGCATGGCCCCTATAGGCCCACAAAAACGAGATCCAATTTACATAAAAAGCCTTTCTTACACATCAACAAACCGAAACTTCACCCATAGTGACACTGTATATAACTGTATACAAATTGTATACATGATGTATGATATATCAAGTATCTATCGATGTACCACATCCTTAGAAATATGCTAAAACTTGCTAATTCATTTTTTAAATATTCGAAACAAAGCGTTCATGTTCTAGTTATGCTAACTTGTCTTAAATACACCAACAAAGACTTATACAAACTTTGCAAATTCGTCACTTATTGTATGTTATTTTAACGAGCATGACCATAATGTAGTGATACATGTATTATCAAGTCTCTGTCGATATAGGTTTACATGAAATATGGTAAATACGCTAATTTTTGTAATATTCAAAACAAACCATTCATGTTCTAGTTATATTAATTAGACATATACCAACAAAGAGTTGTGAAAAGTTTTATAAAGTTGACACTATGTTACTGTAGCAAGCATGACTATCATGGTAACGGTAAATGTCCATGACAGGGTGTCTACTGGATTTGTTATTGCAAATTCCATGACTATTTCATGACTTCAAAAAATTTTCAATTCCAATCAGAATATGGGGCCATTCAAGTTTTATGTCACCACGAACTGGATGACAAATGATGAATTTTAACCCAAATTTTGGCTTTGTGAATCAATCAAAGGCAAAAAATCCACTACCCTATTGTAAATTTCATGATTTTTCTATGACTTCCATGGCCTGAATTTTATTTCACGACTTTTCCATGACTTCAATGGCCGGAAAACAGCATGTTTTAAGTAATTATTACGAATGAAAAATGAAAATATATTTATGAAGAAGGAATACATACTGTGCATGTAAATAAAGTATTTTTACTTAATGTACATGTACAGTATTGTATATGCTGCCCAATGTGCGAGTACTATGACCTAATTTCACTTACAGTACTTTAAATTGGGTTCCAGAGGATACCACATTAGCAATTCCAGGAGAGTCCATTTGGTGACATCATGAACACAACTAAAACTGCTATTTAAATTATGCAAAACAAAACATGCAAGCTGAGAATATCTCGCACTATTAGGTTCAATATTGGGCTCAAGTTTCATTTCAGCTAAACGACTTAAACGAAAACGGCGCAACCGGAAGTTGAATAGGATTGGAATTAATGAATGTATATTTAATGTAACTGTATGATGCAGCTGTAAGGGAGTGCGACGTAGGGCGTGGGCATTAAATGCATTTCTATCATCTCTATTAGAAATCTAAATGCATGGGAAATGGGCCTCGCCCACACGCCTTTGATTAAAACAGTTTAGCGTCGTAGTTGCTCCACCACAAAGCCAATAATTTTTCGCATATTTCCATTAGGCTGTTATAAAATCCATTCAGATATATACATATAGGCATTCTGTAACTCTCCCTTATACACCACATCCAAGGCATGCTGAGTTCATGCCATTAAATACATGGGACTTATGCGTGAAATTTCTGCATTTTAGGTGTTGATACAATTGCAACTGCAAGTCGAGCATTTGAAGAGTGATAAAAAATGCCATTCAGACAAACTGAAAAACAATGGGGGTTCCATTAAAGCCCTTTTGTTGAAAAATACGCAATAAAAAAGGTGCAGCGAACTGCAACGCTGCAAATCAATAACGATAATTTGAAATATTTCTTTTTATAGCCTAATATATTTTTGGTAATAAGCCGCATTAAATGTGGAGGTTCATTAGGGACGAAAAAAGCAGTTTAAAAGAGAGAGCATACATTTACATCATGCTGGTTTTTGTGTGTAGTCCTGCATTATTATACAAGTATAATGTACGAGTTTATTCGGTGTTTTTCCCAGACTGATTTTCTGGAGGGAAAGGGGGACATCAGCGCCTTACACATTACGTATGCATCACATACATGTACATACAGTTAGCGTATGTTTATAGCTGACGGTTTATATTTTTTGAAAAACAGATTTCCTAAGGAGATTAATGTCAGATTAACATTCAATATTATAGCAAACTCAGAGCTTAATGTATGCATATCAATATAATTAAAACATCCCCGTGCAATCCGACTGAGAAACTGCATTAATGGGGATTGGAAAATTAACGAGGAAACAATTCAGCAACAAATAATTCAAAAAAAATTAGTAGTCGAATATAATTGTTACATCATCAGGGGTCACTAAAAAATTGAAGAGGAAAAACCAGCTGGGCAAATCGCTGGAATGAAGTTACTTATAGATTGCTTATTGGCATGCATTGAGTTTCAGACCACCTGATTTACAGATAAAAAAAAATTGCAAATATTGAATAGTTGGTATCCCTTCGCATCAATATTCTGGCTACAACGCTCACAAAATTCGCCAAGCTGAAGATGCAATGTAATTTGTTTCTATGGAACTCTGAAAAGGCCTGTTAACCGGACAGCCAGGGGTCATTTATACAAACAGAATAAATGTAGTTTATATCACATGTGACCCAGGAAATTCAAAAATTCGAACCTATAACAAGGTTCTTCCATAAATTAAATTTTCAACTTCCCCGACTTTTCCCGGTTTTCGAACAAATTTCCCTGACCATGAAGATGTAAATCTATAATCTATAACATATGCCAATTTAAAGAATTCTATATTTATGGCTTATAGAAACAATTTTCATAAAGCACACGGCAATAGAACACGTTTTCATTTAGCAATAGAACACTATTTACAATTTCATTATTAACTTCCTCTACAGTTTGTAATTCTTGACGTCTGTGCCAGAGATTTGTTAAATTTCCCTGACTATTTAAAAGTAAATCAATTGGCCCTGACTTTTCCAGGTTTTCAAGGTCTGGGGGAATTACCACGAATAATACTGAACATAGTTTATTTGGGCAGTTACATGTATTTGGACGAAAAGGACAATGTCCATAAATTATATTTGATGGACACCCAGTTCATATGATCTTCTTTTAGTGAAAATTTTTAATTCTGATTCGTTTTTCGTTGCATATGCCGAAAAGTATTTGCCAGCTTCTAAATTTGGACGAAAAGAAAATATTGATTGGCACTGGAGAGATCGAGAGGAAGGGTATTTGGACGGCCTTCCTTTTCACCAAACAAACAAATATTCAAAGGAAATAGCCCAACATTGCTTGCCTCGCAAGTTGACGTGCTTCAATGGACGACGTTATTTCTTCTTGCTTGATAGAAAACTTTCAATTCGGTTATGCTTAATGTACACGGTACATTATATAAGATTTTTTTCAGTTTTGGCACGTTTTTTATGCCAACCTTTTCCCGATTTCCGTATTTTTTTATTTATTCTGAAATCCTTTGGCAATGTTGTTAGGCGTGCAGACGTCGTTCTTTTATGTCAATTTTGTAAATGTGGCTTTACGTAGACTTTTGCACTGACAAAGGCATAAACCACCATAATGTAGCAAAGTTGCCTTTAAAGCGAAAATATTAACATACTACGTGATGCAAAGGTAATGAACCATCAACAGGGCACACGTCTTGTTTCATGCTTGCTTATTATTGCTCTTTGTTATTGTAAAGCCTACAACCTAATTCAAATCATGAATAACAACTAACACAAGCAGTCAACTAGCGCTATCAGAACAAAACCTACAAATAATTGAATATTGCGCAAATTTGCCTTACAGAATTACGAGCAAGAAAGTTTTTCCATTTGTTTTCCATAATTAAATAAGGTATTATGATATGGCAAACACGTTCATTTGAAACTATTGCAGCCTGGATCGGCACATAACCAATACGGATCTCATTTGTACAAATCATCATGGCTCCAATATGGCAATATTTTATTCATGGTTAACATAGAAAGCCCGCAAATGATTACAATTGCTGTATGCGAGTAATAATGAATATGTACCAGCCTGGTTTTCTCGCACAAACATTATTTAAATGTTTGAAACAAAAGCCTCGTTAAATTTTATAAAATGCTTATTTTTCTCCTGTTTTTCCTAACAAGTTTCCCTCGTGGCTGTCATTTAATTTTCCTGATCTGTAGATTCCCTATCTCGCAGTATAAATAGCTTATGCATCAGTAAACAGCGCAAAAAAGGTCATTTCAAGAATGCACGAGCAAGAAAAAATATGAAATTTCACAACAAAAAAGGAGAGAAATGCCCAGGACATGCACAGACGCCTAGTTGAGAGAGATGAGGTTGCCGAAATAAAAATATTTAATAAACATTCCATCTCTGGAAAAAAATTAATAACATGTCTGAAAATAGCACGGCTCATCATAATCCATAATCATCATTATCCAACAGCAAGTCTATCAAATATTAAAGAATAAATAATGAAAAAGGGCGGAACTGTTTTTAAATAACCAGGGCGAGTTAAAACACAGTCACTAAACATTATCAAGTGCCATCTAGCTAGCTAAAAGATAATTGGTGGCAAAGATAAAACAAATTTACCAAGATAGAAAACCAGCTCTAGATCTTATTGTTCGGACTATACCGGTATATTGTACTATATTATTGCAGGGTGTGTACTGAACTGCATTTTTAATTTTCCAGTATATTTTCAGGATTTTCCAACACATTCTGTTCATACATGTTTATTTATTTTTCTAGTTTTTTCAAACATATTTCTACGAAAATTTCAGACAATTTTAGAAAACACTGTCACAAATGATGGATTTTAACTCGTTTCTTTTAAAAGCTTAATAATACAAATATACCAAAAACATTAAGACGCCATAGCAAAATTTTCGTAAACCAACTGGAAATAATGGATTGTGTGTAGTAGGGAGTTTTTCACAAAAATGAATTGAAAATTGAAAATGTAAAGTATCAAGAAAAGTTCCAGTATATTTTCCAGTAAACACCCTGTATTAGTTGAGCATTAGTTTAATTCCCTATTCAAATACAACAGCACCATTACGACATGTCACAAAAAATAGTTCGACTTAATTATAAAACGATTTCATGCTGAGAAACGTTACGCAATCTGCTCCCAAGATAGCATAAACAGAGCATCAGATGCATTAAATAATATTAAAAAAGTTGACATTGGGTTTGTCAATTCACTTTTGGTATTTGATGAGCATGCCTTCCCATGCTGTTAAAACACCCTCAGTCAGGGTTGTCTGCAGCAATTTCATTCTGGGCGCAATTATACCACACTGAAATTTAACTGATTAATTTTGCAGGCGTGGTTGACAAAAAATTGGGCTTGTCCCCATCCCACATCCTACTGCACTCAGCATGGCACCTCCATGGGCAATGGAGGATCAGCCCTAAAGAGCTTATGAAACGTATAGAAAAATGACTCAACATTTCGTTAGATTGTCTTTCCCAAATGAGACAGCCATCAGGGTCAGCAAACAAAATGGAAATTAAATCTGCTGGTACTCATTGAGGGATGAATAGTGGTACTTGAGATAGCTTTTCAAGCTGCTTAAATATGCGCTACAGCATTTTAATGAATGTGTCAACGCATCAAGAATGACCTACATAAAAATAACGCCGCAGCCTCCAGCTTTGAGAAAAAATGATGAAATATTTAAATCCACAGCCTCAGCTGAAACTAAGTGACGTAAAAGTGCCAGGGCGACTGTGAACCCACGTGACACGTGAATTTTTTAAAAATAAAATATTCATGGCCTACGAGAATGCAAAACGAAGCACCATAAAAATGTAGCATAAGGCATTTGCCACTAAAAATTGCAAAAATCTGACTTTCAGTATCGATGGTACACCTGCAAACCCTCATACAGTAGGTCTGATTTTTTCCGGAAAATCAGCTATTGCAACCAGTGTGTTCGTTGGAACTTTTCTCACATTTGTGTACACAATACATGTGGTTGCGCCGATTACAGCGCCCTCCAATAGCGCCCTTCAACACTGAAGTCAATCTGTTTTACAACCAGTCAATGTGAGGAATGCTCTACCTCATGCTCATCATATCAGAAAGGAGACAAAACAAATTTTCATTATAGGGAACAGCAAATTTCGATTATCTTTAAATGAACAATTTCTTTATTAATTTCTTCAACCGAATTGCTTGATATCTGGCGATTTTTTATATAACTAGCTACAGTGTATGCAAAATACATTATTTATTTGTGGAACTTCCCTGGCATTTTTTTATAAAGTAAATACATTTCCCCTGACTTTTCAAGCGTTTCCAATTTCCCTGACAATTCCAGGTTTTCCATGCCTTTCAGGTCTGGGGGAATCCTGAGCATATGGCAATATGTTTACAGTAGAATAACTTCATATAATGTACGCCGTACTTCACACAGGCGTTTTTCAGAGTGTTGTTTGGATATAAATAAATATAAACCCTAGTGCATGTGAATCTGAAGTGTTTAGATTTTAGAGAATTTTGTGATCGTTTAATCATTTTTCAGTGAAGAGAAATCTTATTAATCCTATAATGCTCAGAGAAATGATTTTAAATCTGTTTCTCAACGTGCAAATATACATTATTTCATTTATAAGAAGCCGTAAAATATTCTACGGTATAATTCCTCAATGACGTCTGATCGTATCGTGATTAATAATGAAAAAATGAAAGGTAACATTTTGCTGTTTGGGAGTAAGGATGGAAAAAAATTAAGATTGGCCAAGAATAACAACTTATTGATAAGGAAAATCAACCAAAATAAATCTTAGGAAAAATCGCGTGTGGGCTGCTGCAGCAGACATTCATCAATTTATATTTATCGGAAAACCTTACGCAGAAGGTAAAATTCAGCTAAAACAACAAAATGGTTTTAAGAAATCTCTCGGGGATCCCTAAATGGGTTTCGTGAGAAGAAAAAGTTTAAAGATCAGCGGCAGATGGTCCACTTGAAATTGCTTCAAAGTACAGAAATGTCTTATGTGACCTGCATTGCAGAGCTAATCACACAATCTTACATGACAGTTGTAGCTTTTAAAGGTATCAAAATGTTTGCGTTTTTTCAGTGATTTTTTAATGGCAATATTTTGTCGCACTGACATTTGAAGAGCTGCATTATATCGTAGTAACACATGCCTGCATTTCCTTCACTTTAATGGAGAGGAAGGATTAAAAACTTATGAATAAAATTTAAATTAAACCCCTCCCATACATGTATGTAGAGTGGGAATTTTATAAGAACTACTGTATATAGGACTACAATTCGTTGCAATGAAATATGTTGAGAATAGGCCTATGCACATCATAGAACTAGATTTTGTATTACGGAGAATTAATTAGATGATACAGATCGAGCTAGCTATTAATTTGTAGAAATGTCAATGTTTGCATGGTGGAAATTGCATTGTGGAAATTTCAAGACTTTTGTGAAATTGATTAAATGCATTTCTTCAGGCTGCTCAGCCAGAGCAATACACCCTACTTCAGTTTTTTAAAAGTTTTACTCCGATTTATCATTTTGTTTAGCCAAGTCAAAGGTCCAGACAGGTATTAATCGTGGACTGCCATCGGTATTGTTGATTAGCACATTAAAACGTCGATTAAATTAAGTTTGGAACAACCCCATAATGCTAAGCTATAAATTAAGTGCAATGATCTAAACAGAAACCACTTTTTCATCAACAACTTTTTATCGAAAGAAACCTACGACTTCCTGATCTATCCTAATTGAACTGATTTTTTTCTCAAAGAAAGGAGGAAGAAGCCGAAAATTAATCGACGCAATTTTTCGATTATCAATCAAGTCAATAAATGTCTATTAAAAGCGAAACCTTGAACAAGGTCTACTACTTTTTTCATCGCAAATAACGCCGTGCGGGTTAAATGTCCTATTCCTGAAGAGAAATTCAATTAATGGTCTGAAAATTAATTTAACGAATGTCACTCTGAAGCAAAGGCGGGCGATTAGCTGGATAAAATCCGATTTTTCTCAGTGCCCAAGTACATGTACATGTACTGTAACTCCATGGCTGATAACCCCATGAACCTGAATTGCCTACAGTGTATGTGGAAACCTGACGAACATTTTCATGACTACATGTAGGCCTATATTACTTTGTTAAGTTGCAGTTGTTAAATTCTGTACCTAAATAGTCGCCCAAGAATAAAGGCTAAACAATATATCAACCATATGCCAATATTTATGAGTTTCAACCCACTGCCTTCACCCAAAAAACAGAAGCATTTTTTATGTACTCACACCCATGAGCTGCCCTCTTTAATTGGGATCACACCCTGCCTGAAGCAATATCGTTGAAAGATGGCCCAAGGTGACCAAAGGGCACGGTAAAATAGCATGGAGCAGGGGCAGTTCAGTTGACCTCACCACGTGGTCTTATTCCCACGAGTTTCAAATCTGTTATGCTTTCCCACTGGTCTTGCATTCCATTGCATCCGATTAACCACTGGGCAGCCTCCTTTTCGTTTAAATTTTTCAGAAAAACTTTCCTTAAAAACCTTCATCACGATTTGGTATTTTGATGGTTACGCACCTGCCTGTCTGCCGTGTTTAAGTGCACTTTAATAAAGCTTTTTTGCGGGATGTTCTCCGTTTGAAACAACATTTTTAAAAAATATTCAGGAATTTTTAAAATTTGCGTATTGCCTTATTCGGGATTAATCATGAAAATATTATTACATAAAGCGGGAAGGGTAATGCTATGTATAACTGATGAGTTAACGTCAAGAAGCACATTTTTCAAATTAGACAAAAATTATGAAGAATGCCAGCGAGTCAGTGCAGCGTCACTAATTACACGTTTTGATATGGCGAAGAAAATCGTTATCTGATATGTATCCATACATTTTTTTCTGGAAAAACTAATTATTTTGAAAATTCTTTGAACATCTGGCCAAATTTGTCTTCAGCATGCCTCGTTTTCTCATGCTTATTTTCATGGCAATCTAATTTGACGAAATCGGAAAATCTACAGATATCTTCAGTAAAAAACATTAAATATAAAAAGTACACCGAAATCAGAGAGATTTTAATCATGGTCTAATTTTAATGGATAAAATAGATTTAAGGACTTTTGTTAACTAACTTTTTCAATCGTTCAAATCATGTAATTATGACAAATGGCTACACGAGTATTCCGAGCAAATTATAAAGTATTCAAAGAAAATACTAAATTCTTATTTGCAAATAAAAACTTGAGGCTTTTACAAATATTTTATATCCCCAAGTACAAATGTTTGCGTCTTTAATTTTGTTTTATTCTTGTTTCATTTGAGTTCAGATAATAGTCCCCCTACCCTTTAGTAAATAAACATTTCGACATGCAATTGACCCCTCTCTTTGATTGACCTAATTCATCAGTTCTTATAGAAAATCGTTTTACTTCAAAAAAAATCGTTGCACTATGAACTTATTCACCCACCCAATTTATTTCCATTCAAAACTTTGAGGACAATCCATTGGCAGCTGTTTTGTTTAAACAAATTGAAAACAAAAATCGTCATTTTTACTGCCAAACGAATTAATTGCAGATTTTCTGTTTTAGACTAAAGGCCACGCAATATATTTTAGAAACCAAAACGTATCGTGAAAATGACATTTTGACAAACGCAACTTTCGAATCTGTTGTTGACGCAAGTGACAGAGTAATGATATTAAGGGGGCTTTCACTTCAAGTTCCATGGCGAGAGCTACTCTCATGTTCAAATTCAAAACCAAGGCACGACATGCACAGTACACAGCATAGGCTATATATGTACATGAATAACCTGTATAATATGCAGCTGCAAAGGGCACTATGACTGATGTGAACACACATGACAAATCTTCATAAGTTTGCCAACAAAATTATTCTAAGCCTACTCTAAGAAAGTGACCACTGCGGAGAAAAATGGTTCAGCTGACCTATATCAAAGGAGCCTTAATATAATCAAAGCGTACATACACGTTTTTTACCACTGTTTACATTCAAGAAATCAATCTCAAGCACTTCCGGCGTGGGGACCGTTTTTCCAGATAGGAAGCCTGCACGAACTAGGCAATAAGTATAGGACAACTCAAAGGAATAAATTCAGACATTTAACTCTTGGAGAAATGCCCTTATGGGAATTAATCTCACTAACAACTGGCAAAAATGTTGTTCTGGAAAGTAAATACACGTAACTCAAATAAGTGAATGAAAGAAAATATTCCGGAAAATATCACCATTGTACATGTAGCTAAAAGTTCTACAACAATGTTTTCGAAGGTGGACCCAGTCAATATTATGAAATATGCCTTTGTTCAGTGAAACACGTGGTGCGTTACAGACGTATCAACAAAACAGATGTAGTATAGGGAAATCGAAAGATTCCAATCAGAGATGTACGAGCCAGCTTTGAGGACGGAATTTCCCTTACTGCACAAGCCAAATATGCAAAAGTTTGCAAGAAAGGCCATATGTTCGACTGCTGAGTATTACATCTCAGACACAGCTACTAGTTTTTGCAGTTCTGATAGTGATCATTTTCCATAAGCTTTTGGCTGGTCTGTTTAATGTTTGCCATACAGAACCAAGTCGATATTTTTACGATATTTACTAACGTTCTCTGCCAATTTCGCGATTGTAAAACCAGACTGGTAAAACAAAGCAAAGGCACTGACTTATCTGCAAAACTGTAAACGTTACAGAAACTACGCATCAGAAAAAAATTGCCAGATCCAGGGAAAAAGTTCACGTGTAAACCAATGGCATAGGTCAAAGACAAAAAAAACAGCACTTACATGTACGTGGTTTTTACAGCGATCGTAAGCGGAAACTCAAAAGAAAAAAGATGTCTGAGAATCCTCCAATCCAAGTCTTAGATCTCGGACACAGCTCTCCAGGTCCTGGTCCTGGTTTTTGGCACAAATAAACACAAACTTCGACAGAAAACTCTGACAAATCAGCTTCAAACTGCTGATTTATTTTTGAAAAACGTGTTTTGTAAAGGCCAACAAGTTAATTCAAATAGCCTGACGACTGGTATATTTGCATGACAATATAAATGTCACGTGACGTTGTCCATTCGATGATCACTGAAAGGTTTCGATTTTCTGTCCCGTATGCAACGCTGTGTCCATCCACCAACAAGCACAAGTCCGACCCAGAGTGGTTCACATCCAACACAACAACATGGTGCTGCGTGCAATATCGGAGGATAAAAGTGACAAACACGTGGTTTACAATCGATGCCTACCAGATGGGCAGAGTCGACAGAAATTCAGGGAGAAAGTGGGGGTGGAAAGCCGAACATTGGATTAATGATGCGAGAGAAACTTGTCCTCCCTTCAGAAGATTGCCCACACGTTTCTAATTACCAGTCAAAAGTTGAAAAGCCAACCAGACTCTGTGGCTAAAACACAAGAGCATTTTAAAGGCGAAATGTGGAAGAACCACATTATTCTCGACACCTGATCACAACATAATGTTACACGCTGATACTTAGGACAGTAATTTGGGAGGACAACAATAAACCGACGAATTTCGGAGCAACAAATAAAATCTGAATCAAACAGGACTTAGTGTCGTAGTCGAAGAACCTGCTCTGTCATTTATTCGTGCATTTATTGCAGATTGAAGCACACATCCGTTATTTCAGTAATGCAATAACTTGTGTGAAAATGAGCTGATTAGTTACAGCATTAGGTCAGAAAATATGCTCAGAATATAAAAATACATGTAAAATTATACGGTTATTCGGAGAACGACCCATCAGGGCGTCTACTGGATTTGATATTGCAAATTCCATGAGTTTTCAAGGACTTTTTCATGACTTCAAAAATGTTTCAATGCCTATGGGGTTGTTTAAGTTTTATGCCATCACTAAATAGTGGTTTGTAGAAACATCCTCTACCACAGTGATATGACATAGTCATTGGCCAAAAAAAAAACGCCTCAGTCGGATTTATTTTGCAAACTTGGATGACAGATGATGCATCTTAACCCAAACTCTCAAAGTCGATTCTCAAGACGATTTCCCTGACAATTATTCAGTCATTTCCCTGACATTTTACATGATGTTTGCTTTAAAAAAAATAAGAAACAATGGATTTTATTCCGAGTTTTTATAAAAGATGATAACTAATCAATTGGCTGATACAAACTGTCTCAATTTCCCTAGCATACCCTGACACTTTTCTATTTCCTTGACTTTCCAGAAAGTGGGAACCTTGTATTGACAAAACTTTCGAAGCTGATGCCATTCCTTCCAACTATAGCTAATGCCTCAAAATTATACTTTGGAGACAATAAGATTGATCAACTAAATATCCGTATCTTAAACAGCATGCGCTTGTTTCATCGTTAATAAAAACTCAAGATCCCTCCTTTAAAGTTAATTACCGAGGATGGCAAATTAATCTCGATGGTGGAAGTAATAGACGGGACGTGGAGCTAAAAAAATGCCCTTTGACTTTACGTTTTCTTCCAACTCATTTAATTCTAACTTCGCAATTAAAAAAATAATGGGGCTTATTTATTTGAAATGAGAGCTCATTTTCCAAATCCAAGGAAACAATAGGCCCGCATAATAGCCTGCAGTCAGAGGTACTAAATGATACAATTTAACGTGGAAGGAATGCTATAATTCAGATCATTCGGTTTAATTAATCTTATTTGGAACAACCAAAAATCATTATTTAAATCCATGCGACAAAGCCTTGATATATAGTATAACATGGGATCAGTACTACTGATGGTATCATTGAATGGAGAACATTGAAAGCATCGCGCATCCTTCAATGTGAATTTTTGATGATTTAATTTCAAGAATGCTAAAGGCATCATTGGCCACAAAACTTTCAGACGCACTGTATATCAATGAATTACAAGTAGCATTGGCCAGGCGGCATCCTTTGAAATGCCGCATACAGCTCAGTAGCTCTCCAGTCTACTGGGAGATTGTGATCTTGTGATCAGTAATCCATCTCCAATAAAATGTTTATAAACATCATCAAACTTAAAGAAAATGCACACAGATTGTGCTTTGATGACCACTGGAAGTGACCGCCATCATAGCACCCAATGGATATAAGTGTCAATTTTAAAATTACGTGAAAAGCATAGCAGGGTCAATTGTTTCAGGGTAAAAAGTTTTTTTTTAGGAAGAAATTCTAAAACACGATAGAAAAGTTGTCAAAGCAATTCTTTCTCAAGCTAAATAGAGACTGGTACATAAGTACATTAGTTTTTCTGCAAGTCATTTATTGTCGTTATTTGTAAATGACGTAATTTAATTTAAATTATCACGATCAACAAATACTTTATAAACACATGGACAGTTATGCGGATTCTTTGCCAAATCTTAAATTTCATTTTTCCTTAGGCGGATGACAACCCATTTACAGTAGAAGTGTTTGAAAACTAACCCTAATTCCTGGTCAGGCTTCCTGTTACAACGCCTTTCATTCACCCGGAATGAAGACTTCAGTCATAAAATTAATTAAGTCAATTTATCATTTCAATAATGGGTGTAATATGGCGCCTCAATAACAAATCACCGACCGAGATCATTAAAATTTTAGCCCCTCAATCAGGGTAAAATTTCAATTTTTTTTTTGCGACAGAAAGTTAAAAGGCTTAATTGACACTAGAGATTCTTATTTTAAGTGACTTAAAGGTGCCTGAATGTATTGAATAACTGCACTATGAAATTTTAATTGTAATGGCAGCAGATCCTTTTGTATCCAAGTCAAAAATCCATGGTTAACAAACAGTACTTTGTCTCAAATGTTTTTCGCCTTTATAATTTCATAATTTCAAACGTTTACTTATCAATTGAGTTTTACGTTTTATTGCAACATGATTATGTATTTTTGTACCCCTTGTTTGGGCGAATCAGATAATTAAATTTCTAATTTCTATAGTAATTTTCAAATGTATTCCATTTTCACGTCTTCCTTGAATTCTATACATTGCGATATTTGAACAAACTTATAGCGTTTTTCGGTTGTATACGAAAATATCGTGGAACTGCTTTCAAACAATGTTGATATGAGATTATAAACATAAATAAACTGAATTAAGTGATGCAGAAATACAATGAAGCACGTTTTCTCGCAGTTAATTAACACCAAGAGCAAAATGTGTAAAAACTAGACTTAAAGATTAATACATGTACATATATGTAGATGCGTTGCTCTGAGTGGCCCCATCACTTTATAGAGGCCACCAACACTTGGGGAGAGGCCTCTGATAATTTCAATTATTCCCTGAAAGCCTGATTTTCAATTAGAAAATTCATGATCTACATTTTCTTCTTGTTTATTGCCTAAATTTGGTTGGAGGCCATTACGCTTCCAACGCTTATAAACGTTTTGCTAGATTTGTTAGAATTGTAAACATTCATCGCTGGCGAATAGTGCGTCGTAAAATGAGAAACTTTGAAGTTTAAGTGACGCATGCACCACGTATATGGCCTTATAATATTAAACACAATTAAGAGCGAGCTTTATCGAGCTATACATGAGTGTGTACGGTATATGCAAACAGCCTCATCGCATTAAAAACTCGGTTTAATTAAAGTTGAAGTACATGCTTGCACATGTTTTCTCGAACAAAAATACTAATTTCGGAAATACTTATTCGGACTATATACGCCGGTTTCCCAGCCATTTACTTAAGTGCCGATTAATGTCTAACGCAGCTTTATAGTCATGTATACGTATATTTTGCAACTTGAAAATTCGGACAATCATCTCTGTCATTAATCTTGATATTGCCAGGCACGCCAGATGGGGGCTATTGCCATTCGCCAAGTTTTAAATCAAGTTTTCGTCATCGTATTAAGCCAAAGTAAAATCAATTTTGAAATTTCGGCATCAAATTATGAGTCAATGTTAAGGGCCATGAAGGATCCTTTACACAATTATCTTTTGTCATCATGGCCCTTTATATCAGCCGTATTCGTTTCACTTTTACGTACATGTATATGAACCAACGTGACTTGCTGTACTTTTCTTGGCATTTAAGAACGCCTACAAGTGAGATAAAGTTAATATTTTAGCAATTGAAAAATGAGCTGTGCTCTTTTCAACTATCGCCAATTAATCTCTATTAGATACTGCAAACGTTGCTAAGGTTATAGAGTACCTGACGTGCAGATATTTACAGCAACATTTTCACAATATCAGACATGTTGCTAATAATTAAAACGATATTACTCGCGTATTTTAGGGAATGTTAAATAGAAATAGGTGATACTTAAAATAGATGACTATTCATTAGATCTGCCTTCTATTTAGTAAATAATGCACTTCATAATTAGGAATGTAAGGACTATAATTTTATTTGTTTAGTGAATAAAACAATATAATTATCATTATTGCTGATTATTATTTTAAGAAATAGCACTGAAACACGTAAAATAGTTGTTACAGTTTTGATTCAAGGATGTTGAATAAAAAATGCCCTTGCACACACGTAATACTGTACACAAGCATGTGACCAGTTGGTATACAATTTTCACATTCTAGGATCTGATATTTTTCACATTATTTTCAAATGCAATTATCTGTTTTTTTTCACATTTTTTTCATGTGCAAATATCTGATTTTTTCACATTTTCAACTAATATTTTTTGAAAAAATAGCTATTTCAAGAGCTACAATATTGGCTTTTCTAAAAAAAACATGTTATGGGCGTAAATATCAATGATTAAGAAACCACCTTAGGCGGCGAAATTTTGTTTAAAAAATCGACCAAAATGGATCCCAAAAAATAAAAATAATCAAATTTTAGCACATTATTTTGTGAAATAAAGGACTGGAATGGAGGGGAATTTCACAGTTTTAAACTGGATTTCTCGTGAAATTCAATTCCAATGAATATTTCACATAAATTGAAAATTTTCCCAATTTATCCCACTTTTTCACATTTTTTCACATTGGTCACATCCCTGTATTAGCCTCTCCCATTGGACGTTATTTAAATGCGACAAATCAAAGCCCAAAATGCTGACATTGCGAATTCTAAGCACCTTTCACAAATTGTCTTTTGTGCTTCTGCTATCCTCCCTCGTGACCTGCCACCGCATACTGTATGTCACGCCTATCCAACTTACTCTAAGTCTCACACACATTCACACACATTCACTGTATAGTGAATTAAGAGGCCTTAATTGGAGTATTTCAAAATTAACAAACGCTATTGTGCATCAGCGAAAGCTAGCAGTGACTTTCTGAACTTAGAAAATTAAGAGGCGACAATTTGCCAACACGCAATTTCGCATTATCAGCATACAACCTGGCAAGTATTACGAGACGTGAACGCGTATAACAATTCTAGCCAACTCATTCTTCCCATGTTATCGACAGCCAGGCTTGTTATTAAAGACGACAGGCTCAAATAAGGCAAACTTTTAATTGGTAACACGATACAATTCATTAGGAGGAGAAAACATCATGAATCGGAGTGGCGCAGAAATAAACCGAACCAACTGGCTTATAATTAATCAAGCATTATGAGTTTAGCAGCAACGACATCATGTACAGTAGAACCGAACACTCACGAGTCTTATAAAACTTCAAAAAACACCATTAATTGGAATCATAAGCCACGCACGTGCATAATCTTTGAATAATACGAAGACCTGACACAGCATGCTCAAATATACAGTGTATGAAGAAAATAATTACATGTACAATGATGCATGGGTGTGATCACGATGGTGATGGCGGCGACGAGCATAATAATTTAAATTCGTGGAAAATAACTTCATGAGATTATTTACAGGCTGGAGAGAAATAAGATTACGTTTCGAGGAAATGCGACCTAAGATTTAATGCATGCAGTAAACAAAAATCCGTACTGAAATGATTCGGATTCGGCTTAGACTTAACGTACACATGCTATTCAGCTACTTTTATTAATCAATCTCCGTTGAATTAGACAACTCGAAAAGGATTAAAGACGACGGAATCCCTTGAGCTACCCACACAACATGCATAAAAATTAATGCACTATAAATACAGATGTGTTGTTGGATCCTTGTGGGAGAGAAAATGTTGTTGCATCAGTCTGTGGAAATATTGAGGACAAATACATGTATATCGTCTGTTGGCAAAGGGCCAATTTCCTTGTCCAAGAACTCTGTCAAATATGCAATCTCAGAATACAATGTACTTTCTCCTTTTAAAAAAGTGGCCAGGCCAATATTAGATTCATACGTGTATTAATCAAGACGAGAAAAATAAGGGGTCAACCATATATGCCATGCTGTTCAACTTTGGCACAGCGTTCCCATTCAAATTCTTAAGTCGATTTCCCTGACACCCCTGACAGCTTTTCAGTCATTTCCCTGACACTTTGCATGAATTTTTTTAAAAAAAGTATGAAAATGTTGGATTTTATCTCATTTTATTTATAAAATACGTTGACTAATCAATTAGCTGGTGCAAACTATCTCCATTTTCCTGACATTCCCTGACATTTTCACGTATTTTCACGAGTTCCCTGACACATTGAACGTGGTCCAACCACATTCTAAACCTATCTAAACCTCTCTGCTAAAGTGATGTTCGAGCAGAATGAAAAAAAAAATACAAGTACATGTACAAGCTAACAAAATAATGTTTTACAGTAAGGGCATAGGGGACACAGCATCTTCCTTTCCCCTGGTTTCATTTCCAAATGGGTAATCATCTTATCCCCCTTTAGAAACACGTGATTTATAGATGGCCTCCTAAGTCTATAATTCTGAAATCCTCACGATACCAAAAGAGTTCGTCATGCAAAGTGGATGAAATTAATGCAATCATTTGATAAAGAATATGCGGCTGATAAGGATGCAAAGGGGCCACAATCAACATTTTGACATAGTCGACTGGTAAACATTTGCATTTATTTAAAATAAGATATGGGTCTCCTGCAAGATACCAAAGCAGGGATGAACTGAAACAACTGGAAACACGAGTATGAGAAACATTAAAATACACATTATCGATGTAATTGATTTCGCTCCAACAACCATGGTCACCATTTTATCTCGCTGGCTGAATACATCATGTAAAGCCAAAAGCGATCTATGAGGTGAATTCGTGTAAGGAAATGAGATAAAATGTAAATAGTAAATATTGGAAGAGATCAGCAACGTTCGATACTGAATATGGAGCTTGGACTTTTACATAGTAGCATCTTACAGAGACCACGAAGGATCAATACAGATTTTAGTTGGCGACATTATTAAAAATCTCCTGAATTGATCGATTCCCATGATACACTCGAATTGTATGCGTTGCTGACCAGGGCATACAGTTAAGACCCAGCTAAGTCAATAAATGCAACCAGCCAAAAAATACTAGCCAGTCAAATTAAATTTCGTGTTAATGTTTTGAACGACATGCTAAGGAGACCTCACACATCCACCATCCACTAATACACGTTCTCAGTGTTAAGCAGGTGGATTTCCACTTGTCAACATCAACTAACTGTTGAAGAAAAGAATTCTTCAATATGCTATACATACAGTATGATGCGTGGGGATTGTATACCGAGGGTATAGGATATATTTTGTTCGCTGATGCGTATGCAATTCTATATGTATAGATTGGGATCCAGCGAAACGTAACAAGTACATATAGCGTTCAGTTTGTGGAAACGTAGTTGAACTCAGTTCAACACGTGATTGGTTCTCACGGGAATGTGGTTTCATTTAATTTAGAGAACAAGATGAACACGAGAAGATGCGAAACATATATGGATGCAGGGGGGTGGAATACGAAATTATACGGAAAATAAAAAATGGGTTCTGGAAAAAAATACGCGAAAACAGGATGAAAACACGAAGGCAGATTGGGGTTAAAGGCGAATGTTTATGTGCGGCGAAGCGATTGAAAAATTGCTGGAAATGACAGCAGTGATTCCTTTCTCCAAAAAGAGTAAATTACACCGAAATCTTTTACGGTTAAAATGCAGAAATTTTAATGAATTAAATATTCCAAATATTAAAAAACAGAGATCATGTGACCACTACATATAAATGCATTCTAAGAAAAGAAGTCTATGAAAAGAAATTGAGAAGTTCATAATTCCAAAATTATTTAACCATAGTTGGCAGATGCCGAAGCTAGGACTTGTAGAAAAATAACAAGATAAGAGAATTTAAAATGAAATTTAAATCATCAACTCCTAAGAAACTGACATATAGCTGACTGGTCTTATGGTTGTACTAACTTAGTTATTTGCTGCCACATCAACTTGAACTTGGCAATTTGGCGTTTTGATTTAGCAGGGTGTCTATCCTGAACCTTAGTTTCATTTTTCCAATATATTTTCAGGTTTTCAAGAATTCCCTACCCAATAGACACCAGGTTTAGGCATTTCTTATCTACCCATCATTTCCCATACACGTATGCTACATGTATGTAGTATACTGATTATTTTCGACTGTTCCATCATTTCTTTATTATTGTTCACTTAAAATTTTGCAATTGTACTTCGGCAAAAACAAGTTCAGTTTCAACCACATGGGTGTATCCACTGATTAAATGCGGATAAACGTCAAAATAACTTCGTTGTGGTTATGGTTATACGGCGCGCCGTAGTGGATAAACGTCTGGCGATTTCAACTTTCTTCAATGCCAATTTTAGTGGCATCGCCCTTTAAAGCGCTTTTGCGCCGCAGACAGCATTTAACCGAAATTACAAAGTGGGAAATAATTTCGCTGCTCCTCGCACAATAATCCCGCGCATATTTAAGCATTTTGACACGATTTCAGATGCAACCACAATTGCGTTTGTTTGTGCGTCTGCAACAGTATGTGGTGGCATTTTGGATTTTTTGCCCCCGGAAGTGCCATGCAATTAACATCAAGCAGCGCCGCAATCAACTTTTCCCTCAAAGACTGCCATGCATTATGAAGTGCGAAGAATTCTTAATGAACGATGCTTTTAGCGCTTAAACCCGGTCTTAAAATATGGTTTTAAGAGTCCTGAACGACGACAGTAATGCGTAAAAAATAAATGCTTCGTCTTCTTTTATGACACGCCTCTCCATTTTAATTAATTCAAAGCAAAAGACACGGAGGCGTTGGAGGACGAACGACAATGGTTGGCCTTATGGTGCATAAAATGCATTCATTCGGGCGAATTTGTCGTAGTGGAGACGAGACAGTCTATCGCGTTTATTAAATCTAATTACGATTTCCACATTTTAATAACATCTGAACTGCGAATGAGTTTCAGGCACTCGATAAACTGGGTCGTTTACAAAAAAAATAATTTCCCAGCCTACTGCATTCTCACGTGAAGGATCTATCCAAACATTTTATTATGGATATTAAACTGGGCTCAAATTAATATCCATACTTACTACTTAATTAGTGCGAACGCGCGACCAAGATAATAAATCTTGGATTTTACAACAACATAAAGTAGGCACTAAGTGATGGATAGCCAATCCCTTCATGAATTAAAAGCGTCTCTTTTGACTGAAAAGTTAAGTGGAACCCGCAAGTTATTTCGAACCCAGAAATATCATTTCAAATTTCAGATTGCACAACTATAATAAAACTGGACAGGGTTCCCCAGAGATGACATGTTCAACTTCCCAGACTTTTTCAGGCTTTTAAAACAAATTTCCCTGACCCTCCTGACCCTCTGGCCATTGGAATTACACAAATATGACATGTCAATGTCAAGAATACAGTAATTACCGGTATTTCATATTATACATGCACATAAACAGGAGATGGAACAAATTTTTGCGAGGAAACATCAAATTTAGATTAGTTGTCTTAATTTCTTTTACAGAATTGCTTTTCATCGCTTGATTTTTATGCTAATCAATAACTAGCTATACAAAATCTGTTATTGATTTGTTGAATTTCCCTGAATTTTTAAACGTAAATCAATTTTTAATGACTGTCCCCTGATTTTTTCAGGTTTTCCAGGTCTGGGGGAGACACTGCTGGACGTCCCAACAGGAAAGCATGAATATCTTAGTGAATAATGACGGGGTTGACGTCTACGAGCTATTACTGCGAAAAAGCATAACGTTTACTGCCACGTTACGACGAATCATTACCTTTGTTTTATTGGATCGTTGACTGGCGTCCCAACAGGTCAGTAAATCAGTTTACTGAAAATCCATAAATCAATCGAAAGCTGGCTGCCGAAGACTGACACTGAATCGACATTTTGCAATGGAATTCAATGCAGGGTGGGGAGACTAAGACTAAGTAGAACATTCCAAATAAATTCCTGGACAAGAGGACAAACGAAACTATACAGTATAGTTTCATAGTTCCATAGTGCAAGTATGATCCTGTACCATTCAAAGACTTAAGTGACCCATTGAAACGCTGTATAGGCGATCAGCTCTGTCCACAATAAATGCCCAGCTCTAGGGTCAAAGTCACGCATTCACAACTCATAAAGCCAGCGTTATGGAGGGGGTCCCGATGAGAGAACACTACATTCTAAAACATCAGATACATGTACCTGTTCAGGTCCCTGCTTTGTGACAAATGATACGAGTTTCGAATAAACCACGCTGGAAAGTATGAAGTATGCGATGGAGGGGGGTGGGGGTCAAGGGGTGGGCAGTGTCCAGGAGTGTTAGCGCAAACGGAAAAACGCCACTAACTTCTTGGGTGGTTTTTATGCGAGACACCACAGATGGCAGAATGCAACTCTAAATACCTCGCATGCTTAGCCATGAAATTCTTGTGTGCAGTAAACCAGGGACGAAAAATGCGAGAGAGAAAAATTAGAAAAACAAAATTAAGGGAAATTGCGAAGGAATTGACGTCTAATTTTCCACGGTAATTACTCGGCGCAACTCGAAATCATACCAAACATCACTGTTCTTGCCACTAGCTCTTTGTGCTGCACGTTTGAGGCCAAGTTGGGGGCAAAACCGAGATTGATTAATGAAAACGAAGTCTGCATATTAAAGACGCATTTTGATTTTGGCGTTCAACGAACATTTGAAGAAAATCGACCAAGGTGGTCAGTTTCACCTCGCCCCTTTCCATTTTCTCCCCAGCAGAGATAAATTCAGACGATTTTGCATTGAGGTGGAAGTTTCAAGGATTTTTAGGCGGATTCTGCATCACGATGGGACTTGCCTCACCTTTGAATAGTCTAATTCGACAAATTGGGCAAACAACAGCTTGAAAATCTTTGAAAGTTAATTGCAGGCTATAAATAACTTGTCTGACATCTACAGTATAATCAGCTAGAGTAAAAATATACAGTACTTTGTACTTTACACTACTCAGTGAGCTCTGGGCCCTATTCCACAAACATGTACAGTAAATGTACAAGTATCAGTATACAAGTTACACATGTATGGATTGGAAAAATATGGGCTTGTACAGTGGACTCCGCTTAATGAGATTAAAATAGGGCCCAGGCTATCTCGATAACAATAGCCGAACGACAAGAAAAGGTGATCGTTGCTTAATTCGAATTCTTACATACATATACATCGGATAATTTAAATTTACAAAGCTATTTGCAGATAAAAAAACATTTATCTTGGTTTGCTTACAATTTTTCTGTGTAAATTGGTTAATGAAATTCTCATATTTATATATGTATTGAATTTGAAAATTAATTGATTTATGCTGCCCACAAAATTAAATTTATTAGCGCTTCTGTCGGATCAACACTTCTTGGTGGTTTCCCAACTAAAATACACCTTTCATATTCGTCAACATCGAAATCATTTTCCTCAGTTAGCTGTTTGACTCACAGAAAGTCTAGCAATTAAGTTCCGGATTTAGTCATTGGGGCTGCTATTGGAATATTTTCGTCAATGAATATCGAAAATGTGAAAGAATTTTCCTCGAAATTCTCGCTATTTATAGCAGATGGGACATCATTTTAGAAATTTTCTTCAAAAAAACCTTTCATTGCTAATGTTTTACGAATCCTCTATGTAGGAAAACGATAACAATAAACGAACTGTTGATTACAATAACCGATAATTTCACTGTGTATTTGTATACGAGCGTTCGGAACTTGGCGATTTCGATAACAATAAACGAATGAAAACATTATCACCGATCCCATTAGCGGAGTCCCCTGTAGTTTTGTGTTCCAGTAATAACATTGAACAAATTGTACAGTAATTATTAGTAACTGTTGCAATTCGATTAAATGTACATGTACTTGTAAGGCATGGAGTAATAACACAGAATTGCAAATTTTTTTTCGTGGAACACAATCACTTATACATGTACGTATTACTCCATACTTCTACAAGTACAACTCCATATCTTTATGGAATAGGGCACAGATGGGTTTTGGAAAAAAAAATTGACAGGATGGTCTCAGTAATTGCGAATAAAGTAAACCAAGATAAGATGTCGTTGCAACATAATTTTGAAGTTTTTTTTTTCGAAAACAGCGTTGGCTTTGTAACGCCCCATTTTTCTCTGGTTCGATGGGCTCAAGAGCAATGCATAGAGTGTCAGACTGCCCTGGTTTGACAGAGGTGGATTTGGCACCCCATCCCAGCTCAACTGCAAGTCGAGACTGAAATTTTTGCTCCACGACGGAATTTCTAGTGGTCATTTACCGAGCATCAAGTCTATTATACGAAAAGGAGGGGAGGCAAGTTAAAGAAAGCCAGAAACCTCCGAAACAATGATGCCAGAGATGAACTAGAGAAAAAAAAATTCAAACCCCCAAATGCAAGCAACGTGGAAATCATGAAGGCGTGGAGGAATTTTTGAAAAGCAGTTTGAGGCACCGTCACAGTCACCCAGTGATGGATAACAAAGCAAAACAAGAAACATTCCTGGCATTCCTTCCCAAATTTTGCTAGAGCAATTGCTGTCTGGATGATTACTCCGAATCCCCTACTCAGCTGCACACTCGGAAATTCCATAACGAAAGGGGGGAAAACTCTGAAATTCATTGAAATTCAAATATTTCGGCAATGTTTTGCGGCAGACAAGTAATGGCTATTGAACCGATTGGAAATAAATTATTTGGACAACGAAAACATTTTAATGGGTCGCGAACAGATGTCTGAGAAAGTTGCAGACGACAAGGAGGAATGACTGTGCTCAAGAATTAATTAGATGTTCCAAAAGACAAAATGTTTTGGGGTATCTGTACCACCTGCTCCTTTCTTAATTCTGGGCCAAATGGCTCTCCCTCCCCTTTACACAGCAGATGGACGACTGGTCAGTTTAGCACGTCCACCCCAACAACAATTCCATTAGAGTACCATACCACCCCATTAAACACGACTGATTTCACCATTAATTAACTGCCATGTACAGCAAGGACCAATGCTCCCCTCAATTGTCATTTAGTTTCATTATTCAGGCTTATTTGCAAGTGCCAAGAACCTGCTATTGTGACTACAACTTAAATTAACTTTGTTTCTGCAACACACAAGGACCGAATACGGCATTTTGCATGGCACCACATGTCTTGGAGTGACTGTTTTTGGTTAAACAAAGCATTAAATAAAATTCTTTGAAATGTGGTGTAGTTGTTAAATTCATAGGAAAATCTAAACAAAGAAGTACCAGGGTGTCTACTGGATTTGGTATTGCAAATTCCATGACTTTTTCGTGACTTTAAAATAAAAAATGTTCAATGCCTATAAGAATATGGGGGGTGTTCTAGATTTGTGATCACTCAGCAACATCCTCTACCACAGTGATGACGATGGTGAATTTTAACCCAAATTTTTCTGTGACTCAAAGCAAAAATTCCATGACCCTGGTTGTGACTTTTCCATGACTTCTATGACATGAATTTAACTTCATGTTTTTCCATGACTTCTATGACATGAATTTAACTTCATGTTTTTCCATGACTTCCTTGACCACGGTAGATTCCATAGTGTACATGTATATGTATTGGTAATATCTGGGGAAGATGAGACAGATCAAATGGTCATGAAGAAAGTAAATCGTCTTTCTGTACATTCACTCATACCATCAGTAATGAACTCATCATGTAATTCCCTCTTCGGGTTTAATTTAGTGCATGGGTGTATACCCCCCACCACCACCATATGGCATCACTGATATTGACTGTTGGCAATTAATTGAATAAACTTATAACAAAATAGTGATTTGCTTTCATCTCTTGGACGAATGGCAATTAATCATTTGGAACAAATTCAGGGGCTTGTGTCCTTGGAACAGATGATGGAATACAGAAAAAGCTTTCCTTCTGGACACAGAATAACTAAGCTTAAACTGAAGCAATACACCAGTGTGTTGTTTCCAACAGTACATCTAGGCCTACATGTATATGTACTGTTGGAAAATATAGTTGCTGTTGATATGTATGATAAATAAGTCGCTAGTTTCATCAATTGCAAGCAAAATCGATAAGAAAACCTGTTCTTAATTGGTGTGCATGAAGCTGCAAGAATTAAAAACAACAATGAACATGTTCTCATCCCAAATGATTTCCTTATTTGTCGCGATCCGCATTACCGACACTTGCTTAACTACCTACGACTTTAACCTAAATTTTGAATCCTTTTTTTAAACTATTGACTAGCTAGGTCAACTGAGTGTATGTGCCAAACGTAGCAAACTCAGCTGACCTCGTGAATTCTGTACACTTAATGCAAACTTTGGTGTTCAATAGCAGGTAGCTTATAGGATGGTCATGGATAAGACAAACAAACCATGCATCTTTTAAAACTATGAATGTTATGATAATTTGAGGTGCTCTCACCTGGTCTGAAGATTCAGTGACGAAGGAATGGCAATACTGGAGACTAAAATGTCCTTTAGGTTCTCTGGCCAAAAATGAAAACTGGCAATTCTCGGAATCACATGTCGCGTAAGATATGCGACGAAGAGCATGAGCCATAAACACATTCTGCAAAATAAAGAAAAAAAAATAAGAAATCCAGAAAACTTTCAAATTTATACTTAAAGAAAGATCAGCAAACGTAATTCAACCAATTTCTGACATTTAGTGAATCAGTCAGTCACAATACGATAAAGTTCTGAAAATGCAGCTGCGTTTATAGGACAGCTGACCACTAAAGAACAGCTGTGTACGAACCACTCAACCAATATATTACAGTTGAACATGTTGGAAAGTCGCAAGAATCCCCCAACATTGGAGTTAATGCACGAGCGAACAATTAGTAAACATTGGCTATAACTGTGCCATTAACTTCCTAAACTTTTTCTAGCTTCATTACCCAAAAACCGCTTATCAGAGCCCTGTTCCACTAATGTGTACAAGTACGAGTGTACAAGCTGCAAATGTATGGACTGAAAAAAACATGGAGAGTATTGTTCCACCAACTGGGCCCTATTCCACAAAGGCATGGAATTGTACTTGTAGAGGTACATGTATGTAGTATACGTATACATGTACTAGTGCTTGGGTTACAAGTTACAAGTACACTAAAGCGAATGGTAAGAGTCACTGATAAATATAAGTTATTCGCTATTTATTGGTGGAAAACAATACCACAATTCCGTATTTTTCAGGGTAACTTGTACACATTAGAATGTAACAAGGCTTTCAATGACATTCTGATCACTGTCTTCAGAGTAATTCTACACTATCACGGTAAACCTCACATGTATTCCGAGGTGGGTCGTTCAAAGAAAGCCAACTTCCACTCAAATTTGCATAGTTTGCCCAAGTTTGGGCATCAGGTGTCTACGAAGCTGGCCACGCACTCAGTTTCTGCAAAATAAACAGGAACCTCGATCCGCTTACCATTGATGACGAGCTGTGCAATCCCGCGTTAACAGACTTAATAATCCCCGATTAAACCGGCCGTTGCACCAACGCGAGCGGTAAATCCACGTTATTCATTTCACTGGGCACAGGCACTGTGTGGTTGCATCCAGACGTTGCCAAACCCAAACCCAATGAAGGCAGGCAAGCACCGGCAGCTTAGGAATTTTAAGCTGGGTTTAGAGAGCGAGGTGCACCCTGTGTATTCCAGTCCTCACGGAGCACTAATGGCCAAACGGAGCCACCGTTCCTCCTCAGCAGTGCAGCGTGTAGATTTTCGGGGTAAAAAAAAACAGGCACCGAATAACCCCGGGGTCAGGCTGTTCACTCAAAAATAAATGGCACACACACACAGCAAAACAGCCAGCGTCCGATCAGTGCGATTGGACGGGGCAGAGCAACACCCCCGCAAGAATAACACGTAGGCAAAACCCCCTCCCTGGCCAGCACGCGCCGTAGAGTTTTGCTCCAGGTGGAGGTGAATGTAAATAGCCCAGTAGTTGGGGTGTAAAGTTGAGCTAACCCTCTCCCATTGTAATCTCTTCCCTCATTTTCGGCCCCTCTCTGGCTCAGTCACGCCAGGTATGCGAGTCCCCGCTGTGGTCTACCCTCTAACCTTCGCCACCCCTCCGCCCACTTCCAGCCGAGGAGGTGAGGTCAGGTATGCGGCAAAGGCCCGCGGGACACACGGGTTTTTTTCGACGTCGAGAAATTTTAAGGCACCATGAGATGGATTTTTTACATTTTTCTCCGAGGGGACCGGGCTGAGGGGAGAGGAGGTAGGAAGGGAATTTCGGCTGGAATCTGATCAGGTACCATGTATAAACGCACTCGTGGTAGGAATGTCTCTTCTGAATTGGTCGCCACGGTTTGTGCTCCATGTAAACAAATGCATGGCTCGGAGTAGCCTAGGCGAACCCAAATCTGGGCTGGATAAATTAATTAAAATTTGGGATGGGATGGGGTGGGGTGGGCGAGTGACACATACTACATGGCATGACGAGGATAGGCGAAATCGAGAATTACGCGCGGAGCCATCTAGCGACTGCTTCGCGAGCCTGAAACGGAACGATGCTTGCTCATGAGAGCACTTCGATGAAGTCCACTTAAGGTGCGTTTACACTATACATGTATAACAAAACGTTATATGGCAAAGATGCACAACTTGTTTGAAAATAAGAAAAAAAATTTATTTAACATCTTGTAGTATTGATGACCCACGTAATCGAGTGGGTGTTATACACGAATAAAAAGTTGTACAATAAAGCTAATCTTTTGTCATATACTGTAGTGTAAACGTACCTTTTATGGAACTCCGAGCCCATTCGGATTCATATTTCCCATATTAGCCTTATTTTTATTCCAAAGAACAGCCTTAAGTTTCAAGAAATTCTATTTAACAACGATGAATTAACTAATGAGGGCTGGTAGTAGGGTACTGAGTTGAGTTGAATTGAATTGGACACATGGTAAAACCGATGACATTATCTTTGACCAATAATTTTTCAAATTGCGCCAACATTTTATTCAAATTTCATCAAAAATGATAAATACCTTATTGTACAACTTTATACAACAATGAATCCCTTTATTCATCAATTTTGATGAAAATTGCATTAAATGTTGGCTCAATTCTAAAACTCACTGGTCAATGATAACGTCACCAGTCGCCCATACAGGTACCGGTATGGAACGAATGAAATGAAAACCGCTGTAGGCGGCATTTCTTGCAAAATTGGATCACAAATGATGCATATTAATTAACTCAATGTTTACTGAAACAGCAATGATGACATCAGAACATTCACCCCCTCCCCAGAAAAAAACCGTTGCCTTCATTTCATGTCCAGAAGTTGAAAAAATGAAATTTCGAGCATTTCAGCATCGATTTCAGGTTTTCCAAGTAGCTGCATTGTTGGAGACTATCCACCTTTTTGGCGATCGCTTATAAATCAGAAAGCGAATTAAATTAACTCCATAATATTCGTCGCTATCCTCTTTTATGGTGGCCAATGTCCATTTTGGTCTTCCTGGACCATTTATCTTTCGTTGCTCACCCCAGTAAGCGTAGGCCTAATACTTCCCCTTTCATTCCTCGCCTCCAATGAAATCCTTCCGAAAGCTTCGTGTCCATTTTACAGCCATAACGATGATTAGATCTTCATCAGTTTCTCAACTGAGTTTACAAGCATTGGCGAATTTTCCCCGATGCTTGTCTACGGCTCGACCGTGGCGAAATGACCGCAGTAAGACGTTTCCTGTTACCGTCTTCGGGGCCATAAGACGCCAGATTGAACGTCATGTAGTCATGGCCAATGATTATTTACGAGCATGGAGTTCATGCCAGAGCACAGGAGGAGATAAAAACCGGAACAAAAGCATCTTCTGGCCGTCAAATGTTACACTTACCCTTCGCCAAACTATTTCCCAAACCCTATAAAGCTGTTCGTGGCCGTCGAGGATGCTATCAGTTTCTGCGCCTGAAGCATTTCCAAAAGTTATGCAAACTAGTTTCGAACCAATCACGAAAGTCCACCATTTCGGATTTACGGGTACTTGTAAACTTCAGTATACAGAGGAGTTAACCCTTTTTTAGTTTACATTTATTATTTCTTTATCAGGGTTCCCACTCAGCTTCTCAAGACGATTTCAAAAACATTCCCTGAAAAGAAAACGACAGATTTTATCCCAAATTTTGTATAAATATTGATGGGTAATGCAAATTATCTCAATTTCCGGAAATTTTCACGAATTTCCTGATATTCCCTGACACATTTTCATTTCCCTGACATTTTCCGACATTGCATTCCCTAACATTTTCACGAATTTCCTTACTTTTTACTTGACACTTTTTCATTTCCCCTTCACACCCGGGATACCCCGCCACTTTCATTTCACTGACGTTCCCCGACTCTATCGTGAGATTCCCTGATAAGATAAACGATTGATTTTATCCCAAATTTATAGTTTTACAAAAGAAGATAACTAATCAATTGACCGATGCAAACTACAGTATCTCAATTTCCCTGACATTCCCTGATATTTTCACTAATTTCCTGACACTTTCCTTTCCTAGACATTTTCACGAATTTAACTGAAATTGTGACACTATTTCATTTACCTGACTTGCCAGAAAGTGGGAACCCTCTAAATATCCAGAAAATTGGAAACTGCGAGCGTCCTCGAGTGCAACAAACAATCCATACTCTCATGCAGGTCCCTTTAATCCCTTTAATCCGTGAAACTAATATATCTTTCCGTTCCAGCATATTCTTCAGACAGTCACTGTATTGCGATGTAGGATTGTGCAGCTGGTGGAGGATTGTGCAGCTAATGGAGGATTGTGCAGCTAATGAAGGATTGTGCAGCTAATGGAGGATTGTGCAGCTGATGGAGCACTTCAGACCTTAACACAGAAGTATGTGCCTTTGAAAACGGTTATTCCAGAAAGGCCACTGACCAATAGCAAACACTGTCGAACATCTTCGAATGATATGGAAGCTGACTCATATTTCTTTTCCTTCCATATAAGCATTCCCTAAAGCTATATGATTTCTCGGCTTCAATTCCCGCTACTTCCGTCATTATCTTGGAGGCACCCCTAAGTCCCCTTCGTTTCCCCTTACCCCTGATGTGGAAGTTCTTCCCTTTCTCGTACCCCTTGCATAGAAGGGGGAATTCCTGCACTAAGATCATACCCCCCGGCAGGCACGCATGGTGGATTTACCCCCATGAAGTGGTTCCTGGGATGACGTAACCGGTGGATCCCCGCAGTAATACACGAGAAATCGTCCTAGATCAAAATCCACTTTGACTCAAACCGGAAATGAGCACTGGTTTCCCCTGAAGATCCCATGCAGCCCCCCTTTCAGCGCTTCAGAAAGTAAAACTTGCTTTTTACGGCCTTGGAACGGATCAAATCCTTCGTTATAGGGCTCTCCTTGAGCATGGGCATCGATCTCGGCACATTTGGGCAATCTTACGAGTTGGCATATTGTAACGAGAAAGTTTGCAACTCTTTCAACTCTTAAGACTGAAGGTACTGCTACGATAACTTGGGATCAAGTTGTACTTAAATCAGGGTTCCCACTCAGATTCTCAAGTCTATTTCCCTGTCATGATATTTTCTTTAAAAATTAAGAAGGATAATGGATTTTGCCCCATATTTTTTATAAGAGATGATGAGTAATCAATTAGCTGATGCAAACTATCTCAATTTTCTTCACATTCAATAACATTTTCATGACTTTTCACAAATTCTGTCACTTTTCCATTTCCCTGACTTTCCAGTATGTGGGAATCCCATACGTATTGTACCAGAATAAGTCCCACAAAAATTCCATTTCCTTAACTTTCCAGAAAGTGGGAACCCTGTAAATATGGTGCCAGAATTTATGGGTCCCACTCAAAATCTCAAGTCGATTTCCCTGACATTCCCTGACAACTTTTCAGTTTTTACCATGAAATTTTTCATGAGAATTATTTTTTAAATTTAGAAAAATTATGGATTTTATTACACATTTTTATAATTGGTGATGGTTAATCAATTGGCTGGTGAAACTCAATTTCCCTGGTATTCCCTGACATTTTCACGAATTAAATAGCATTCCGTGGCACCATTTCCCTGGCATTCCCTGATGTTCCCTTACTTTCCAGAAAGTTGGAACCCTGCCAGCTACTTAAGCGAGCAAAGCGTTACAAGACTACGATCAGGAGCCTCATACTGTGCAATCATTCTCTATGAATAACATTGAAATACTTCTGAAATAACGACACACCAAAACTTGGAAGATAGTATGCACGATCTGTCCTCTCAATCAAGTCATGTCGTTCCAATAACATACTTTTTACATAATACGAGTGCCAACAGCCTGATACTACAGTAATCCTGCCACATATTGGGAACATCCATTGGCATTTGTCACGCCCAACACAGCGTTGCTCGACTGCGCCCACGACATAAAAGCAGTGATTTCTGCGTGCATTTTCCTAAGTACATATATAAATCCGCGATATATTATTCGGATGATGATGGACAAGAGCAAAAACGCATAGTGGATAATGTCAGTAATTCAATGATGTCTGAAGATTTTCAGGGGTTGGGGTCCTGGTTACGAGGGGTCCAGGATGATTTGTTTCTGGAAGGACAAGGATGAGCAGTCAGGAAAGCCTGTGTGCTTGTTTGGAGATTTTGGAAGGGATTCCTCCAATAGCTTTTATGCTCCAACGTCTTCTTCATAATAATAATGCATCAATAGTGGCATCAGGGACATCATCATCCATGCATCTCCCCAATTCGCTTATTGGCAAGGGCGATGCAGCAGCTAGCAAATATTTAAATCGGAATTGGATTGTGGATGATTAAGAAAGCGATCCGAGCACCAGATCCACTTGCACGAACAAACAAATAATGCGTATATTGCTGGAGGATGTACCCTCCAGCGGGCCTATACCACTGAGCAATCACAATGCGTGTTTGTCCTTCGGAGCGAAATGCCAAGCACAACTATATTGGCAAAAGATAATTTGAATTCCATGGCCCACTGCTGCAAGACCGTATTAATGAAAACGTTTTTAGGGAAATGCCAAAAAAATGTCAGGGCTTTTTCTTCTCCAAGTAGATGAAGAACTACGATTGCGTGCCAGATCATGTTCGTGATAAGGTCGACCAGGCCCCATTGATCAGGTATACGGAGAAACAAAGCAATACGATTGAAATGAAAAAACTATTTCTTGTCACCCACACTGCTGAGAGCTCGAGGGTGTTGATTTCTAAAGAGTTGATGTGTGAGGAACGAGTGCTTGGATTTTCTTACAAGAATACAGGAAGATGAGAACTGGCATGAATACGTGTTACTCCTGGCCTGCTACTTGTATGTAATGTACGTACATGTATAAAATGTTCAGAACAAGAGTACGTTTTAGTCATCTAATTCAAGTTTCAGTTTTACAGACAAGCCAAGAAGTTTGCATTAATGGTGATTTCGTCAATCACAGCAGACGATATGATTCAATTATATTACGAAATAAATGCAGTGTTTGGAGGATTTCTTAATGCCTATTTCCATCAATTGTAATTCCTTTTATTAGGAAGGGATGACGTGCTATACCCTTACAGGGCAGTTCAAATACTTGTCATCAAACTGAAAGTAGGATGGTTTTCAAGACAGGCTTCCCCCAGAGATGACATTTTCAACTTCCCTGGGTTTTAAAACATTTTCCTGACCATCCAGCCTGATCCAGACCACTGAAATAAGGTATTTGATCTTCCTTTAAGGCCAAAGGCCACAGAATTGCTTACTTTATACATGTACAGTGTATTGACAAACATATTTAACAAACTAAGCATATACAATATGCCTGGTATTCTTACTGATGAAGTGTTTGTTTGAAAATCTCTTAAAATACAGATGATGATTAAGAAAATGAAACGATTGCAATGACATCTATAATAAATTCATGTACATGTACTACCTTACATGCAAATTTAACAAGTTGTAATGTATAATAAAACTTTCACCAAGGCTAATAATTTATAGCAAATAGGTATTTAGTATATTAGTATAATAACATTTGCGAATATACAGTAGCGGTACATCTGTAGTACATGAATATTTCTGCACAAAAGTTTATTAAACACAGCCTCGTGTATATTGGTTCAAAAGTTCAGTTAAATTTCTCTTTATTTAGAAATATTCCAAGACCTAAACCCTATACTTAATGTAACGTAAGGCTGAAGTGTTGTTAATGATAAGGACCACTACCGCAGTTCTTATTTATGTACGATAATTGTGAGGTATGTATTTCTAAAAAAAAAAAAGCTGCATACCAATAGGGCTCATGATTTCTGATATAGGACAAGATACACCCATACAGGATGTGGCGATCTGGAGGCGATGGGGAGGTTGGTTTTCAAGAGTAATTTTTCTAAAATAACCATCATCTCAATTTCAAAGAAACTCGAGATGAAAGTAATTTAATGCAATATTGTACTGTTGCTATCGTTGGTGGCGGTGTTGTGCATCAACGAGCACAACACTCGTGAGAAACAATGAAAATTAGAAGGTGAAAGCAAATATTTCCTCCACTTGATCCCTGACCCTTACGTTGTTGCCCTCGTACTGATGCCCTAATGTTATAATTCCCTGTACCGTGCTGGCCCGCAGCAAAAATAATTAAGAGGGGAAGGTTCACAAAATTCATGAAAATATTTCCAAAATTGTTTAACTTCGAGCCTAGCCCAGCTCCCATGTTTGAATTTTTTTTCCATAACACTGTATACTTACGAAAGACACTCACTACAGAGTTGCCTGAAACATTTTGACAGGCCAAAATGTAAAAAAGTTTTAAAAAATTCAAGGATGAATTTAACGACTGTACATGGGTATAGGCCCAACTACAAAAAGTTGAGATCAACCTTAATATTAGGATGAATGCAGCTTATAATGGTCGTAATGTAGAACTGCCTTCGATGTGCCTAGCTTTTTTGTAATAGTTGGTAAATATTAAAAATGGCCTTCTTTTTTATCGTTTAAAATGGCGAAATTTAAGTAACACCTTTTCATAAAACCAAGACGTTTTCCCATCGTTTGAGGGCGTAATAGATACCACGATAACACTTATTTTTTCCGCAATAAATTTTCAGAAAATAAAGTTAAATTTGAAACTACATATATAAAGTACCAATTCAGATGATAATGGGTTGCTTTTAGCTATTCTCGCTCTTTAATAGCAACGAATAAAAAGCTCTCGTACCCTGCAATTTAGTGAGAGATAAAACTAAGTAATCGGTTATTAGTACCTAAAAACTGCGAGACAACTTGAAGTCAATTGCTAACATTTTCAGTTTTCGTGGGAGGAACTGACACAGATTCAAAGCACATCAAACGGAAGTAACGCGATGATTGCAAGAGATGTCCAACTGTGCAAGCTCATCATTTTACAATGTATATACACATGTATTCTGTATCTATGCTGCTTGTTCAGTATATACAACATATAAAAGTATACAGTATTCCAATATCAACAGAAAATAATGGATTCTAGATATCGTTTCGACAAAAATAAAACGCAAGCGAAAAAACGATATTTTTCCCACAATTAATATTATCCAACATTTTATCTTTCGAGTATAGGGTTCACGTATATCATGCAGTTCTCCAGCTTTTGTAGCAAAAATGAGATTGATCTACAGTGGGCTGAATATCTCTTGGGACAAAAGCGTGTAGTGTTTTTTACAGGTGCATGGCCTCGATCTATCACTATAAAACTATATATGTGTAATCTAAAATCTAATAAAAAAGGTAAAAGCAATATAGCCTTGCTAACTCGCAATCCGATTATTATCGAGTGATTTTACTTCTATATATAACTCATCGATCTTCAGTCTACCAACTGCTTGTGCACATGTACTGTAAGTGAATTCATCCATAATCTTAAAATATAGAGCATCACTTCCAGTGACCATTTTAATATTAAGTTTTCATATTTTCTTCAGAATTTTTTCTTTAAAAGTTGGTTACATTGATGAACCAGGCGTATATTTTACAATATAGTGTGAAAGTCACTTTTGAAAAATCCATGCAATGCCCTTAGTCAAGTGGTATTATATAAAGACAATGGACATTGGGATTTCTAAATTGATAGAAAATTTATAATATCATCTAAAAATCTTTATGTAAACCCCTTGCATACAGTATACCGTTAAATAAATATATGTATACTAAATAGATTTGCACAATAATAAAGTAAAAGTGCAGTTTTGAAATGTTTCAAGGAAATTATTGTATGTAATTCATTAACAAACAAAAAATCCCCTAAAATACTTCAATTGAAGCATTTTCGTTAATCACCTCTATGCATGCCACTACAAACTGTAGATCGGCGTTTCCCTTCCGGTGGTTTTTTAAATAATTTGCATAAGCCACTTTTTTGTGGATAGCAGGGATGATAGAAGTTGAGGTGGATACTGATTAAACACACTTCAGTTAATCCATGAATCCATGAATCCATGAAATATGTAAAAAACTGCTTTGGCAACCATACCAATCCAGCACTACTTCACGATAACGTAACCATGCATGCGCTAATTACACTACACAAATGTTCATGTTGAGATTTTTTGATTAAAAAGGCTAACGAAATGTTAATTAAATCCATCGAGCAAAAAATAAACTTTCGATGTTGAAACTTCCTCGCATGGATGATACACCCAGAACTTATGCAAATGGCCACGAGTGTTAATTTTGTGGAAATGAGATTAAAATGTAAAAAAACAACGTTGACATAATGCTGGAATCCTTACCCAAGCAGCAGACTTGCTACCTTTCAACTTAATTTAAAATTGATATGGCTTATACACGACCTTTTTTTGCTTCAGAATCCATTCCAGCATATCAGCAACTTATGAGATACATGTATGTTGTACACAATCAGCAATGATGCGGTACAAATGCTCGCAAACATATTGGTAATGATTCGTGATGCATTTCTATCGATCAATGTTAAAAAAGAAAATATTGAACTTCCCTACGCATGTGCTCTGCCGTTTTAGATGGCCATTCATTCTGTGCTATCTAGCATAAAGAAACGAAAAAATAAACCAATTCTTTGGGAATCTCAGATTGAAATTTTTTACAGGTACTTTGTCATCTGGAGCAACTAGAAGTCTGACGAATCGTTCCTCTGCACCTACTATACAGATCCATGTCACAGTTGTATGTACAGTACATGTACATGTACATCACCCTACACTTTATGTATAAAAAATCCCAGCACCTCTACAATATCAGTGAAAATAAGCAAATATTGGTATTTGGGACAAATCCCACATCACCAGTACCATTCAATAAGCAATTTTGTATTCCACTACAAGCCTATAGGTGTCCAACGACATGAACAACTTGTATGTCGGGACCTCTTGAATATCTCCGAAATGGCAACAGCTAGGTTAAACCTGCTTTAACAGTCGACTAGATAGTGACGTGATGATTCCAGGAAGCAAATTGGCCTTGACATTCTA